>CABHPH010001127.1:0-43267 GCA_902168325.1 Peromyscus nudipes | reverse complement strand
CTTTAGCTTTGGGTGTGCCTCGTTGCTTTTGGTGGTTCCCTCATGCTTTGTGTCGGGTGTTGGAGCCCAGAGTCTCCAAGGCCTGCTTCCCCTCCCTGAGTGCCATCCCTGCCTCTTGTTCCAGGACTCCAGAGCCTTGGAGGTGACCAGGCTGCCAGGAGAGGGGAGGGAAGAGCCAGCACATGAGGTTTTGGGGGGTTGCCCCTGTTCTTTCCTGCCACCAGGCAGGGATCCCCAGCACCACAAAGACTTCCTGGTCTCACCCCGGCTGGACTGCATTGGGCTTTTCCACCTGTTGGCACAGCCCAGGCATCTCAGAGTAGAAAACTCATCTGTTTTCCAAGAAAGAACGTGGAGAGAGATGGCCAAATTGAGTTAGGAGTGCCAGGAATCCAGATCCAGGCGCAGCCGAGTTCCTGTAAGGCCTGCCCCGCCCACCTCTGAGTTACTGCTGCCTTCCTCAGCAGGGAGACCAAGCAGCTCTCCCTTGGCATTTACAACAGCTTGATTTACAGGCCCGAGTGTTTGCCGGGCATCAATTCTCTCTTCTCTAAACTTTTAAGCCTTTGCCTTATGAATAAAGCCACTGGTCTTCTAGATTTTCCCTTTTATACCGGGATTTCTTTCCTTCCTGGTTTGTGCATGAGCATATTCTGACAGCCCCCTTCCACCACACTCCCACCCTCTGCACTCTGAGACCCTTGGGAGTGCAGATGTGAACTGGCCTTAGTTCTGGGCCTCAAGTGATTGCCTTATGGGAATCAGGAGGAAACTACCCGACCTTCAGTAGGTTCTCTGTTTTCTACCCATGAAAAAGTGTGTACTGGACCTCAAGCTATGCAGGCACTGTGCCAGATGTGAGAGCTCTGCAAAGTGCTCTCATGACCAGTGAGGACACCAGCTCACCCTCTGGGGAAGGGAGAGGCCGTGTGGCCTGCTCAGGGACGACTTCTCTGAGCAGAGCTGGCCAGATGAAGGACACTGGTACAGGAGGATTGTCACAGGCAGGGAGTAAAGTAGCTCCTCGATGATGTAACATCATAGGAGCACAACAGGAGACTGGAGAAGGCTGGAGGGTGGTGGTGAAGGGGGTTATGGGTGCTGGTGATGCCCAGGCCAGGTGAGGTGGGCACAACTGATGACAGCCTGACATCCGACTCAGAGGGGCGGTCCAGGTCAACAGGATCTGACCTGACGGTGGCCAGGAGTGTGGATCTGCAGAGAAGACAGATTCAAGTGTTAAGGAAAGGAACCTTGAAGACGTAGTCATCCATCACTGAGGATGAGGTTAAGAGCTGTGTCAAGGATAGTCTCTCAGTCTTAGACTTGGCTGGCTGGGCAAGAGATCATCTGCACTGGCCTTGGGGCCCCAGGGGGGGGGAGAAGTAATTTCAGCTCCCCCTCCCCCCACTGCTGTAGGAGCCCATAAAGGCACAGGGCTTAAGGGAAGGCAGAGGTGGAACCACAGAACAGTACCAGGAAGGCTGTCAGGAGTACCACTGTGGGCTCTTCGGTGGTCAGGTCATGAGGAAGACACTCAGGGTAACAGAACAAGGACAGAGGCATTGGCTTCCCTGGGATCTGACAGGCTGGGTTGTGCCCGGCACCCACAAGGCTCTCATGTGTGTTTTAAACTTCTTCTGAGGTAGTGCCTAGGACAGTCTCCCCAGCTCCTATTTGTGAAGAATTAGATAACTATTCCTAAATGGATTACGTCCACAGCTCTGAAGCTGAACTGGCAAACATATGAGAGAAGTAACCTTTCCCCCAATACTGAGCCGGCCAGCTTCAGGAGAGTGCTGAGAAAGAAGAATATTTTTTGAAACACAGACCACATTTGTCCTGGGAGCCAATAGGAAGCCAGAGTTTGGGCAATCTATGCAAAGGCCCCTTAGCTGCCCTGCATCCATCATCCCAAGTGACAGAATTTACATCATTAATCATTGGTGGTAATAGAAAAGTCATTGGAATAGAATGTTGTCACAGGATAAATGTCTCCCAATTGCATATAAATGTCTCGACTTCACTGCACTATTTGTGTTTGAGAAATACTGTGGCTTCCACATGCTGTTTATTCACCCACGGTCAGGAAAGCTTTAGCACAGGCCTGGCCTGCCCATAGCCTCACCCAAGGAAGCTAGAACTACCTCCTTCAGCTCTGGCCTGTGGGCAGCACACACATCTCATCTCGGCCTCCCCACAGCTGGCCACAGAGATGGGGAGGCAATGTCATGGGAAGCAGAGGGGATACAAACACCCCACTATGTTGTCCCCGTCTCCTGGCTTGCTTTGGAGAGGTGAGCATGTCTGGCTCTGGCCCGTGGTGTCGGGGCTGTCACTACTTCAAATCCTAGGGTGTGGCCACTGTAAAGCCACTCCAGTCTACAGAGGAACACAGCCGAACCTTTTTGTGCCTCTTTACCGTGTTAGAAATGAAGCCAGCGGTGCTTTCTGGCTGGTGGATTTCTGTTCTGTGACCTGAAAACGCTCTGTTTTTGGAAACTGGATCTGCTGACACTGTTTTCCATAGGTCTGTGTGTTTCTCTGTGCAGTGCCCTGCCCTGCCCTGCCCTGCATTGATGGGGCAGGTGCTGGCTGGAACAGGCTTGTGGCTTAGGACGTGAGGCAGCTGTTGCTCAGCTGGCTGTTGGAGCCTTATCCTCTCTGTTCCCTTGGATATCTAGAATTGTTTTAAACCAGTGCCATGCACCTGAGCTGATAAGTCAGGGCAGGGTTTGCAAGCATCTTGGGAGGTAGACTAGCCTTCTTCAAGATATTTCATGAATAACAGTCTGTCAGATGTGGAGTGACAGCTACTTGGGATGTTGCAGACTGGTCAAACCTTGTACACCTTTGTGAGTAGATACAGGATGGCTGACTCCAAATTTGAGCGAATGAGGCTGTTAAAAGCCAATCCCCTGAGTACCGCCCTCTTATAAAGCGTGTTTGAACACCAACAGTAGAGAAGGGCACGCCTTCAAGGCGAAGGATGCTGCGGTGGGACACGGTCAGCTTTTTGCAGGATTTGTACCAGGTTGCCTCCCCCATGTCCCCTTTTAAAATTCTTCTCACTTAACCAAACACTGGCAAGAACATGTTCCCGGTCCCCAATCCTCTTGTTTCAGAAAAGCAAGTGGAGAAATGGAAGGAAGGGGCCTGGCCGGGGCTCTCAGGCTTGTATATTCCAGTTGTTTCTGGCTTCATAACAAATTAGCCTGACAGAGCAGTGCAAGACGACAGTCATTTATTACGACTGCCTGGCTCTTTCGGTTCTGGGTTGGCCCAGCAGCTCTTGCTGGAGTGTCTCGGTGTAATCCCATAGTATTGGAATGAGTCATCCCAAAACCCCTCCCTCTGAGAGTCTGGAGAAATGTGGACATCTGGGGAAGGGCAGCAGGGCCTAAATGGCACCCTCCCTCTGTGTAGCCCTCAGCATGTAGATTCTCACATAGGATCCAAATGTATGGAGACCATGGCCTTTCAAGTCACAGGTGTCGCTTCTGCCTTAGTCTCTTAGTTACAAGTGAGCCATTAAGGCCAGCCTGTTCATGGAGAGGGAACCAGACACCACTTCTTGGCAGGAGGCGTGCCGGAGGCTGTGCAGACATGTTTTAAAACCATCCTGCGTTTGTAACCAGTAGGCCAAGGCCGAGGCTCCCCCAGAGGCCAGGTTTTAATTTGGAGCACTGGAGTGTTGGAGTGCTGCCCCCATTCCCTAAGAGTTCCAGGAAGGAGGCCGCTGGAGTGCCTCGCTCGGGTGGGCAGCTTGCTAGTGTAACAGCAGAGAACTCCACTTTCTGGTTCCTGCTTGTACTTGGATGAAGCAATAAATTTCATGAAGAAGGTAGATTCCATCAAATAAGTATCAATTAAGGTCTTTTATGATCATAACAGAGACGATGAATTAAAGTCAAGTTAGAGAAATAACCAATAAAAGAACAGACTTCAGGAACACAGACAGAAAACCCCAGAACGGCAGGCTCTTGCTCTGTAAAGAAGTAGCATTCAACCATCACAGAGAACCTTCTTGAGCAAGACTTCCTGCAAGATGCAGAGATGCTGCAGTCATGTTGGGAACAGGAGCCTCCTCCTCAGAGCCTGAGGCAGGAAGGGGTGAACAGTTGTAAGGCCTGACATGCTCTGGAGGTTCCTGGTAGGGATTCCTAGGGAAGTGAAGAGAGTGTGACCCTTCTGCAGCACCCAGCCAGGCCCTGAGGGGACCACATGTGGCTGCTTCCCTAGCCAGGGTTGGCAGCCTCACTGTCTGCCTCCTTGTTGACCCAGGCTTCCTCGGCTGTCAGTTGCCTTCTCTTCTCTCAGGTTCATGGTTTTAGCACAAAGCCTTTTTGAGTTTCTATGTCTCTGCCCCATGCTGGCTGTGTCCCACATTTCCTTCCTTGGGAGACAGACTGATGCTTGGAAATGGTGACTTGCCAGCCCAGGTGCCCTTCCCCCCCATTTGGCCCAAACTAGCCAGCCTGCTTTTTGCATCTACTTGGGAGAGCAGAGACGGGAGTCTTTGCTCTCTGACCTTCACACAGCTCCTGAAAAGGGAGTTACTGATTGTTCTTCCAGTCAGGTTGACTTGTCAGTAGCCCCAGGAAACACACAGTAACCATCTCTGAGGCCAGGGCCAGGGAGTTGGTTAGACAAGTAGGACCCGAGGTTCTATTGGCTGCTCAGATCCTCCCGTCCGTTTGTGAGTAGAGACTGAGCCAGGCACACTTCTGGGTGCTGTGGACAGAGCAGCAAGCACACACTTGCTTCCCACGCGATTGCTGAGGCAGGTTTCCTTCCAAATCCCCTGGATCTGCCGAGTTTGGTGAATTATTTAATACTGCAGCTCTTGCCAGCAGGATGGTATGGAATTCATCAGAAATGCTCTGCTCTCTCCAGGCCAGTCTATAGCTCTCTACATTGAAGGGGCCACCTGGGTTTGTGGATGACAAGTGAATGAACACTTACCTGGAATCAGTAACAAGCCGGGCCACTTAGCCACAAATGTATTCATCTGACAAATATTTACCATGTGCCTGTCCCAGGCCAAGTACCTTTCTCAAGGCTGTAGTGACAGAATGAGGAGTCCCGTGGCTTCTTTGAAGTTGAGAGCCAAAAAAGACAAAGACTCGGAAAGGCCACTGACAATTCCTGGCAAGAAGCTCAGCTGGGAGAGGCTGGCTCCATGATCCTGAGCAGTGGCCTACAGAGCCCAGTGTGAGCATTGCCCCTTTTTCCCCATGGGGCATCAGAGCCCAGCTCTATCCACGTGGTGGCAGTGCATGCAGAGGTGACCACAACCAGCCCTCCCCTGCCTGGCTTCTCCCCCTTACTCTCAGAGCGTCGACTCTGCTTTTTCTGGTCTTGGCCCTGTGAGCAGGAAGTGTATATTTAGATTGTCCTGTACTCTCCGTGTAACAGTCTCTTTATTCCTGGTGAAGACAGAGGAAAATGGGTCAGCTGTATTTACTAAGAAGCGTGTCCCAGCTCTTTTGCTGAGGCTATTTATAAACTTTCAAAAATGTGAGCTAAGTTCTCACATCTTATTGGAAGCCAGAGTGCCTATGAATACTCTTTCTATTACTACGCTGGGGATTTAGCACTTGGGCTGGCAACACATTGAGTAGAGCTGGCGAGAATCTTGCAAATAGCGATTTTGATGGACTCTGGCAGCCAGAGCTGCCCCTTGGTCTGATCTCGATGGGCACTTTTTTTTCTTGTGATATGGTTGTAGCTGTCTTGGATATGACGAGAGACTATGCTGTGACTATAAATGTCAGGCTCTGGCCATGCTGAGCCCTTCACAGCTGGTACCTTGACAACTTCATCTGGATAGTGAGCCATTAAGTGTCCAGTGCCAATGACTGGGCCCTGCTCTTGGGCCAGCATTACCCACTGAGCATGGGGCAGCAGGTCTAGGGGAAGGCAGTTCCCAGAGCCTGGGACCAGGGGAAGCTGAGTCTTCTCCCATAGTTCATCGTCTGGAAGCCCTGCCTCACCCCTGCATCCTTTCGCTGAAGCCTTTGCTGCCCCACAGCCTCTGCCGGCCCTGCTGTCTTGAATGTCATGCCTGTACATTCTCCAGTCCTGACTTCAGGACTGTTATGCAGAGTGTGATCAAACAGCCTGTGACAGTTCTTCAAGGTGACTGTTTGGAGTTGATACTCAGTTGTTCCAAGTGTCCTTGCTGGGTCTCTGTCACAGAGAGTCCCAGTTAGACTTTGTGGATGGAAGCTGCACAGCCACAGAGCTCCCCATCACCCCCTCCAAAGAGACCACTCAATGCTGAGCAGCTGAGATCTCGGGGTCCCCAGCAGATCTGCCCACTAGGGGTAGTGGTGGTCCCAGTACTTCTCAGCTGTGCTGCCTCCTACTGTACCCACAGGAGAAGCATGCCAACTATCAGCAAACTACTAATTGTGCCAGGCTACTCTGCACCCCAGACAAAGGAGCTGAGGGGAGCATGAAATAAATCCGTCATGGGCTGATGGGAGGATGAAGTAAGTCCTTCAGTCACTGGTTCAAGATTGTATCTGACCATCCTGAGTGCTGCTCCCAGCATCATCTTGTGGCCGGCCACCAATTCTGCTTTGGGGTGGGAGGTGTCTTGAGGATGTTTGAGCCCATTTCCTCCCAGATCAGAAGTACCTGGGTTGTTGGCCCCTAAGTCTCTCTGTAACTGATGGTTAAATGACCTCCTTAGACTTAAATATGTAACAGAATCTATCTAGTTTAGAACCAAAGTCCTTAATTCATGTTCTAAAACCTTAATAGTTGTTTGAAAATATACATGATTTTTAAAAAATGCCCTTTATGACCATATCACTTGTGCTGAGCTGTGTGCCCTTCGAATCCTGTGTAAACTTGCAAACCTGGAGTCACACTGAATCCCTTCATCCTCATTTCCTGTTCCATATTGCCTTTTTTTTTTTTCAAGAAACTTGCTTTTTATCTCAGCAAGCCCCAATAACCCAGCTTCACAATGACATGGCATTCTTAAAGGATCATCTCAAAAGAATGACCAATGGTGAAACCAAATTACTCTAGGCATGTCTGACAGACTCCAGGTTCTACTGAAGATTGCATTCCTCCCCACCTACGCCTCGGAGCTTAAAATGCCCTGCAGGCTTCCAAGGTGCCTCAGAGCAGTTAAGGAACAAATGTTCTAGACTCTTGGGGGCTTCCCAATCCCTTAAGTCCTGACTCCTGTGTTCTCATTAGGATGGTCTACAAGAGAGATAGGCAGGTCTAGGTACCCCCTCCCACCCTACCCTCATGTCTCAGGACAGGAAGAGGTGGGTTCTGCATCCTGTTTTTGCTGGGGCATCAGCCTTACTATCTAGCCATTGGGGTGGATGCGATGTCCACATTCACGGAAGTATTTGAAGATATGGCTCATCCAGGATGTGGGCTCAGAGAACCCTTCCTCTCTTTCAAGTCTGTGGCTGTGCCGCAGCATTGCCGGGAATGCAGCCCCCCATGCACAGCGGAGAATCCTCTTTGCTGCTCTGGTGGGTGTGTGCCCTCCCTGAAGTGCTGAAAGCCACAGCTTCAAAGGGCCGGGAACTCTGCACCCCCCCCCAAATTTATAGAATGAGGAGTTTGAAAGGATCAGAGCTGACCTTTGTATCCAGCAGATGCCTGTCTCAGGTATCACTGACTGAGCTCTGGTGGGCAGGACTGCTTCCTATTAAACAGAGTGCTAGCCCTCCCTCTACCTTACCCATCTGCCTTCCACACCTACTGTTCTGAGAGAAGACCTGGCTGCTCCCTCCCAGGCAGGGCCTTAACTGAGGTTGCTGAGGTGGGCTGCATTGGCCTTCTGCCAGTCCTCACTTGGTCCATCTCACCTTGGGACCTTTGACCTTCTTGTCTCCCTACCTCAAAGTCTCTGTCTTCAACCTCTCCTGTGAAACCCCACTCATTTCCCAAGAGTTGCTTTCCAAGTCATTCTCCAAACAGGAATGCCCCAGCGAGAGGAGACCCAGTTTCTCTGCTTCCTCCTCCCTGCCCTCTGAACCCAGGCTTCCTCATGCCTGTGGAAGACACTGTTCTTCTCTCGTAATTTAGCCCTGCACTGGGCCCACCTTTCACTCTTGGGAAGTCTCTCCCTGTGGTGATGCTTCACAAGGCAGTGTGTTCTTTGTGTAGATGGATAGGACTTCCAAGTTGAAGGACTTTTAATTTTGCCAAGTAAGACTTAGAAGAATTCCTGGTTCCATGTATCACTAATATCAGAGAAAATTTGGAAGGACATGGTCCCCAAGTGAAGGACAGTTCTTCCAGCAGAATAAATGTAGTATGATTAAAAGAATGATGAAATAACCAGTTGTCCCTTTTCCTGTCCCTTGGAGGATGGATGCAAACCTCACAAATGACACAGGTCCTTCTCTTGGTGAGCACCTGGGGGCACTTGCTCTCTCCCTAATCTAGCATCAACTTGGTACCATTCCTACAGCGTTCCCTGCCACTGCCTTCACAGGCTTGTGGCCCTGGTTGCGATCTGGGTCTTAGATGGACTTGGTTTCTCCTGCCATAGCTGCAGAAATGCTTTTGTGGGTCATCCAGCACTTCCTGGTTCTGCTAACGCCCTTGTGAGCCTTTCCACTGTCAGCCTTGTTCTCTTGCCCCAAATGAGTTACTTGTCCACTCATCTGTCCCCAGGAGTGTGCAAGTCTCCCTCCGTTTGTGTTGAGGGTCCCAGCATGCCATAATGCGCCAGAGCTGTTTACTGTCTGCAGCTGTGAGCGTCTTAGTTTCCTGTTGCTATGATAAAACACCCTGACAAAAACACCTTGAGGGAGTTCTAGGTGAATGTCTCTTATTGAGAAGTCAAGACAGCAGGAACTTGAAGCAACTGGTCACGTCACATCCACAATAGCAGGAAGCCATGAATTAATGCATACATACTAGAGCTCAGCTTGCTTTCTTACTCTTTTTCTTAACTGCTGTGAAGAGACACCATGGCCATGGCAACTCTTATTTTTAAAAAAAATCATTGGGGATTGCTTACATTCAGAGGTTTAGTCCATTACCGTCATGGTGGGAAGCACAGTGGTACACAGGCAGACGTGGCTCTGGAGAGGTAGCTGAGAGTTCTGCATCCAGATTGGCAGGCAGCAGGAAGAGAGAGTGACACTGGGCCTGATTTGAACTTCTTGAGCCACAATGCCCATCTCCAGTGACACACTTCCTTTAACAAGGCCACACCTCCTAATCCCTGTCAAGTAGTGCCACTCCCTGATGATCAAGCATTCAAATCCATGAACCCGTGAGGGTCATTCTTATTCAGACTACCACAGTCTTGTACAGTCAAGGATGCCCAGGGAATGGTGCCACCTACAGTGGGCAGTGAGGTCTTCCTACCTCAATTAATGTAATCAAGACAATCTCCACTAGACATGTCCACAGGCAACCTGAGCTATACAGTCTCTTATTGAGACTCCTTTCCCTGGTAATGGTAGGTTGTGATATTGACAAACTGTCACAGTAAGTTTATAGTCGGGACAAACATGAAGTGGAAGGCTGGGTACACAAACACAGGGCCTTCTCTTTCTATAACTTATTTTAATTTCTATACCAATCTCTCATCTCACTAGACTACACAAGCATTGCCTCGTTTCATTCTGTGTTTTCTAGACCAACTGAAATCTCCCCCAAGGGCTGGATGAGTAGCTTTGTGGTAGAATGCTTTGAGCATGTGTAAGCCCCAGGCTCAATCTCTAGTACCTAATCCTAACCCAAAATTGGCTGATTTATTGATGTGAGCTACAGAGGGAGGTAAGGTCTAGCCTTAGGTATTGGGTTGTCAGAGCCAGCTCCTTGTCAGCTGCTTCTGCATCCCTCTTAGGGATATGAGAAACCATGTAGCTGTCACGAGGAGCCTCTCGGGTGCAGGGTAAATGCTCTCAGACACAGCCCCTATGCTGGAACTTGCACCTCTCTGAAGCTCACACCTCACCATCAACAGGTCAGGTGGGGGGCGGTGGCCTCTCATTCCCAACTGGTTTGCACTGCTCCATGTCTGGGCTTTAGCTTTTGAAATCCCAAAGCCAGGGCTTTCAGTCTTCTGTTCTCTGACTCTGAGTGGTGGTCCTCACCTGCAGTGGAAAAGCTCTCAATCAGGTTAGAATGCAAATCTGCAAGGAGCCAGCATGAAGAGAGATTTCATCATGCCTCTGTATTGTGTTCACCTGCTGCCTGCAGTGTGTGCAAGACTTCCAGAACGTCTGCTTACCTGTGGGTGGAGAGTGGGTAAAGGCTGAGAATTCAGGGCTGGGGGAGGAGGTGCCGTAAATCCTAGCACACTGACTTATTTGCTCATGTGGGTCTCTTATTGACGTCAGTGATGAAAAGGAAGTACTAGAAAGCAGATAGACTAGAGACAGTTACTCTAGCAGACAAGGACCTTGCCACATCCCAGCATGTGTCTCTCCAGGTAACTTAGTCATAAAGTACTAAATGTAGCACACATTTATTGAGTTCCTACATTGTGCTAAGAATCACACAGATGTTAATTTGTTGGATCATGACAGCCCTTGGGGGGGGGTTGGAGATTACTATTTCCCTCATTTTATACACGAAGAAATTAGGCACAAAGTGTCATCTGCCCAAACCCGGTTCAGCCAGCTGGGCAATCTGGTTATGTATGTGTGCCTACACATCTGCATGCAGATGTGCAGGCCCAGCACCAAGGCCCAGAGCAGTTGGCACATCAGCAGAGCTCTCATTCTGGTTTCTGGCAGGTGAGAAGCCCTCTTGTACCCTCAGGGCGCGTCTGTCATTTGTGGGGTGGGGGGGATGAGTGAATGAATGGGTGTGCTTTTTGAGTTGGGGCGCACACTTTTTTCACCAACAGTAACAGGCAAATTACTATTTCTTTTGACAACTCATTTCCCCGCCTCTCCTGGGCAAACAGCACATGTGCTGACTGGAGCCTCCTCACACAACCCCACGGGGCACTGCTCACATTGCACACGTAAATGAAAAGCTTCCCTGAAGGCTAATTGGCATGTAATAAGCTGCATCGACAATGGACAACATGGTGAGTTTTGGCATCACAAAAAGTGAACCAAGACAGGAAAGGTGTCCCTTCCTCCAGCGTGTCCTTTGGCCTTCGGTCCCTTCTTACAGGCATGCCTTCTCTTTAAGGAGCCATGGATCTACCTTCTGTCATTATAGACTGTTTTACATTCCAGAGTTTTGTTTTTAAATTAAGATTTATTTTTTATTGTGTGTGTCTGTGTGCACATCTGCATGTAACTATGTACGTATGTGTATGCATGCGCTTACAGAGGCCAGAGTGGATGTTGGATTCCCTGGAGCTGGAATTGCAGGTGGTTGTAAACTGCCCAGCATGGATACTGGGAACTGAACTCTGGATCCTCTGCAAGAGCAACAGGTGCTCTTAACTGCAGAGCCATCTCTCATCTTGAGGGTTTTCTGTAAATACAGTACACTATATCCTGTTCTTTTGTCTGTTCACTCAGCATGATGACTTTGAGATCTATCCCTTGTGTGTATATGGAATCCATTGATTTTTACTGCTGAGTCGTGTTCCGTTTTATGGGTATGAGACAGTTTGTCTGTTAACCTGTTGATAGATATTCAGGTTTTCAGGTTTGGACAGTTACAGATAATGCTGTCACGAGCATTTGCACGGATGAGTGTCTTCGTGTGAATGTGTTTTCTCTTTAATGCACACGTGCTAGCGCTCCACTTACTTTCTCCACTCTTACACCGTCCAGGATCCCCTGCCCAGGGGGTGGTGCCTCCCACAGTGGGCAGGGCTTCTAATCAAGATGATTCCCCATAGGCCAACTTGAGCTAGATAGTCCCTCATTGAGAACCCCTTCTCAAATGAGTCTAGATTGTGTCAAAATGACAATTAAAATTAATTAATATCACAATAAGTTTATAGTTGGGGCAAATATCAGCTGACAACAAAGGGTAGGATGGCGGAACCATGCAGAGACTGCCATTGTTTCCAACGTGGCTGTACCAGTTACCATCCTATCAGGAAGGAAGAAGTCCAACTTCTCCCCATTGTCTTCACCCCTTTGTGTGATCAGCCATTTTAACTTCATTGTACCTAATAGGCATGTAGTCCATCTTTTGTGGATTTAAATTTCCTTATATTCCTTTATTTTGTAACTCCTGTGTCTTTTGTGAAATATCTGCTCAAGTCTTTTACCTGTTTTTTTTTTTTTTAAATTGTGTTTAGTGTTGCACGCCTTTAATCCCAGCACTTGGGAGGCAGAAGCAGGTGGATCTCTGTGAGTTTGAGGCCAGCCTGGTCTACAGAGAGAGTTCCAGGACAGCCAAAGCTACACAGAGAAATCCTGTATCAAAACCAAAGCACTGGGTTTTGTTCTTACCATTGAACACTGAGAGACCCCATCTGTCAGTCACACCACAGATTCTCTGACACGATTGCCTTCCAGTCTGACTGGCCCCTCTGTTCTCCTCAGGGTATCTTTGTAGAACAGAAGTTCATTCCTGGTTCTCTTGTTTTTTGTTTTTGATTTTCTGAGACAAGGTTTCTCTATATAACAGTCCTGGCTGTTCTGGAAATCACTACATAGACTAGGCTGACCTTGAACTCACAGAGATCTGCCTGCCTCTGCCTCCCCAGTGCTGGGATTGAAGGTGTGCGTCACCACCACCTGGATGGATTGTGTTCTTATGTCGTGTCTAAACAACTTTCATGAATAAATACATTTCTCTGATGTTTCAGAGTTTTCTGTTGTTACTGGGGATTGGCCTTGTGAATGCCAAGCAGGTGCTCCACCACTGAACTAGAGTTTTCTAAAAAACGATTTTAGATTTATTCCATTTTTTACGTGTATGAGTGTTTTTGTCTATACACCGTGTGTGTGCCCATTATCTTCGAAGATCAGAAAATGGCACTGGATGCCCTGAAACTGGAGTTACAGATGTTTGTGGGCCACCATGTGGGTGTTGGGTACTGAACCCTGGTCCTCTGGAAGAGCAGACAGTGCTCTTTACTGAGCCGTCTCTACAGCCCCAAATTTTATATTTTATTACATTTATTTACTTGTGTGTGTGAATACATCACAACACATATGTGTAAGTCAGAGGACAAACGTGTGAGTCCTGGAGTTCAAACTCAAGCCTTCAGCCTTGGCAGCAAGTGTGAGTGAGCATCTCGCTAGTCTGCTTTCCATTTGGGTTTGGTTTTTTTTTTTTTTTCTCTCCCTCTCTCTTTTTTTCTAGACAGGGTTTCTCTGTGTAGCTGTCCTGGAACTCACTCCAGAGATTAGGCTGGACTTGAACTCACAGAAATCTGCCTGTCTCTGCCTCCGAATACTGGGATTAAAGGCGTGTGCTTGCCACCACCTAGCTTCTGATTCATTCTTTTTCCTGTGGTATGCAGAGTGAGTGGGCAGCGTTCATATTTCCTCATTGAGGGGTCACTGGGAGCCTCCACATCGTAGTTTGCTCCCTTGTAAAGAGTGATCTGTCCCAGTCTGTGACAGTTTATTTCTGGATCTGTTTCATTGATCTGCTCGTCTATTTTTAAGCCAATACTACACTGTCCTGACGCAGGTAGCTGTGTGGCACTTCGTGGGATCATCTGAATCACAGCTCTCACCTTGACGCTTCTCTTTCAATTCTGTTGGCTCCTCTGGGCCCTTTCCATGTCCACACAGCCTTCAGAATCGGCTTCTCAGCTTCTGAATAAAAGCTAACTGGGACTTTGTTGGGGACCCTCATGCTGCCTTCTCTGTAGTATCCCTTGGAATTGTGTCACCTGGCATCCCATTGTGTGGACCGGCCATGGCACCCACCTGTGGTCAGTGGAAGCAGGGTGTTAGTGTTGAGTAAAGTGTCTTCAGACTGCCTGACGACCTTAGGGTTTCTGGGTTGTTTTGGTTTATTTTGTTTTTCCTATGCCCAGGTCTCATCTGTGCAATGTAGACCTGAAAAATTCAAGTGTGCTTCTAGAAGTTACCATTGTTCATGGTCTTTGGTCATAGCTTGGTGAATGCGCTTCTCCCTTTCTAAGGAAGCATGTTCAAAGCCCTTCCTCTATCATATGTCCCATGTCACCTGCTTTAGGGGTTAGCATTTGAGGGTTTGTAGATGTGGAGGTGGGTAGGACAAGGTGTGAGTTTCCTTTCCCGAAAATTCCCTTGAGGATTAGAGGGGAAAAGTAGCTTGGAAATGGTGGGTGGCCCAGTCTCATGCCTCTGAACGTCATAGGCTGTGCTGAGAAACCCTTCACCATGGCACAGGGTTGGTTTGTGATGGGCAGGTACCACCCGAGACCCACAGTAGTGGTGCCTCCCCAAGTCTTCTCCTCTGCCTTCCCTGCGTTTAGCCGGGCTTGCCTTTCAGTGAAGGTATTTTGCAGAGGATCTGTCTCTGGGAGAGAGAGGAGAGGCTGAGGAAGCTGGGAGGTGCATTTCAGCAGGCTTTCCTGAGGACTGCTCACATGAGGCTGCCCCTGGGGAGAAGGAGCCGTTAAACTGTCAAAATAAAAAGTCAAGCAAACTCCTTAGGCCAATCGAAAGCACTTAACTCAGGCTGCAGGCGGCACCGGCAACACTTGCCCGTGATGTGCTACAAGGAGAAAAAAGGCTGTTGGGGGATCTAAAGAATGCTGAAAAAGTTCTAAAGTATTGGAATAAACCTAAGTCAATAATACATTAAATCTGGGATTCATAAAAAGAAATAGTGGTGAAAATCTTCTCAAATAGGTTTTTATTCTGGAGTCAGATGATGGATCTCTTGGAGCCCTGGTTATCCTGTAGGTGTGGTGTTCTGAAAAACAACCTGACGCATATATATTGTCAAATAATAAAGTATCATGAAACCAATCAGCTGTGAGCTCCCCACTTGGCAGTTTGGAAGTAAAAACCCTTTCTCCTTTACAAGGCCAAGTGACTCTTAATTCCTCCCGAGAGATCTCAAGTTAAAATGTGTTCACTGCCAGCTGACAAAAGAGGCGAGTTTAGATTTATTACCCTGGCACCTGCGGAAAAAAAAAGAAGAAATGACGGATGATGAAAATATATTTAATTATCATTCGCTGCCACAGCTCTGTCTGCTCCAGTCTCGGGGCTGCAGCTGTCGGCACGCACGTTATTTTAAAGTCAATGTGCTTATCTGGAGAGAAGGCTGCTCTCTGAGTAAATTGACTTGGGGGAGGAAGGAAATGGTGAGATCCTCTCGACCCAGCTGAACAAACTCAGATTTGTATTCCGTGCGCCTACTTTAATTGTCTAATCCACCCCACATCACATCAGCTCTGGGATTTAGCTTTGGTAAAGAAAACATTTACAAAAAAGTAAACTTTTCCAAGGCCTTTCTGAGCCAAAAATGAATGATTTTTTTTCCCTTCCTGGAGTGTGAGGTGATGGTTGACAGTAGATGCTTATGTTGCTGCTGTGGGTGTGAGAATAGCCATCGGCTCCATCCAGGAATGGAGCGAGCCCCGGGGAGCCCCTGGCTGGACCCTCAGATACTGGCAGGATGGAAGGCTTGGAGCTGAGGACTCCCCGTGATTTCTGGCTGTCAGAAGTGTAAGGCTGTGGAGTGATGGGCAGGGTGGAAACACGGCTCCACAGACTCTGCCCTCCTCATTGATCTCCTGTTAAACCTCATGGGAGCCGGAGACCCAGGGCTGAGCAGTAGCATTCTGCACCTTGTCCTGCGTGCAGCACAGCAGCTTGCTTGGAGTGACGCCTGTGGGATTCCAGCTTGGCTACTGGAACTCTATGCTGTTTGTTTATGTCTATGTTGTGTTGGTTGCAACAAAAATAGCCCAGATAATAAGCAGTGTCTAATGTGGCAATTTTCCCATGGTATCTCTTCTTATCGTGAGAAGCCATTCAGTGTTTCATGTTTGGTGGATTTAGTCCGAAGTGATGTCATTCCCGACAAAAGTAGAATACAGACAACTCGAGGTAGCAGTTAGGATTCTGGGAGGGAAGATGTCGGAGTTAGGATTCCTGGACAAGGATGGCGCTGGCCCTTTTGATGGGGCTGCTGGTGGGGGAAGCCTGTGGATGGGTGACTGGAAAGAGGTTTCTGTGAATGTGAGCGAGTGCAGGGAGGGGCTCCTTCCCCTGACCTTCTCTTTGATGAATAAGGATTCAAGATTGCATCTGCTGAGCCTGCAGGACCTGAGGACTGGGGGAGGGAGGGAGCAGAGCGCTGGCTTGTGGATTTGGGCTGTGAGCAGGGCCCTGAACCCTCAAGCGTTTTTGCATATGGACCAGATTTTGCCTATCAGCCCTAGGCAGGCACCCCATTGTCTTCATAAACATCAGTGTCACTGTCCTCTTTATCATCATCATCTTCGTCTCCACCGTCACTGACACTGATGTCGTCATCACCATATCTTTACCATCTTTGTCACTGCTGTGGTCATTACTGCGATCATCTCCGTCATCACCACCATCTTCATCACTCAGCACTGTCGTCTCCTCCAGCATCATTGGGGCTGCTGCTGTCATCATCATCTCCATCGTAAGTATCCATCATCTTTATCTCTGGCATCATCACAACCACCATCACCATTATCAGTACCACCTCATCCCACTTAATAATTGATATTGTCATTTATCGTGTGCTTGATTCTTGGGTGAGTCATTTAAATTGGTTGTCTCCTTTAATCTCACAAGACAGATAATCTGTTTTAAAGATGAGAAAACAGAGACTTAGGGAAGTGACTGAGCGAGAAGCCAGACCCTGGAGCCCACTTTGTTACTTCTACCTCTTCATTAAGGGACCTCAAATGAACATTAAAAAGTTCTGAGGGATAAAGAAAGGAAAAGAAAAGCCAGCTGTGTGCTTTTGTCAAGAAAATATCCTCAAGGATGTCAGTAGTTCTGAGATTAAAGACCAGCTCTTGTACTTCCTTTCCCCCCGTGTGTGGTAGGTGGGAGGAGGGGACCCCATCTGTTCTGTAGACCAGAAAGAAAGGCTGGTGGGTAGGTGGGCTGCTTAAGGAAGCTTACTGTAGTGCTGGTCCTGGAAACTTGGGAGTGCCATAGCAAGAATGGTCCCGGGGGCTACCCTTGAGTAGGGGTGGGGGCTAGGTATCTGGGACACAGTGGGACAGGGGACCTTGAAGCTTGGCTGGTAGACCTGGGGAAGGAATTCAACTATCATGCCATCAGGGTCTCCTTACTGGGTCACTGACAGCACTCCTGCCCTTGTTGGGTGTGTCCTGTTTGTTTTCACATATGTTGGAGCTAATGATGCTGTTTCAAGCAGCCTGAGCTCCTGCACGAGTCCCCTAAACCCTGTCTTTTATATATGCTGCTGTTGTGCGATTCATGGGCACAAAATGGCCCATCTGGAGCACTTGGTTTGAGGCTTCCTGTGGTGTAGACTGACCAGAATTGTGGCTTCATGCTTTCTGGCTGAGCTACCCAGACACATGACAGGGTTGTGGTCACAGATGATGGGGAATTTACCACACTCTGCTCTGTTGTTCAACAGATCCACACTCAAGCAAGATTTTGGGGTTCATGTTAGCTCCTGGAGACTACTTGGCCTGAGGATTTGAGGCTGTGAAGGAACAACCTCCAGCAGATAGCATGTGTCCCCATATGCCAAGCTCAGGCCTCATACAATTCTTACACTGGGACCCAACACAGACATGTCATGGGGAACTGAGGGAGGTGCCATTGTTTACAGGACTGTGGTGATAGGACAATGAGGGCTGGAGGGACCGCCGGAAGAGCAGTGTCTCCTCCGTGCCTCCTTCCACATGGAGGAGATGGGAGTGCCACCCCCAGCTCATCAGGGTCAGTGTGGGCAAAGTAATTAATACTGATTTTATTTCCAAGTGAGGCTGATGAGTCTCTTTTCCACATTAATTTTTATTAAGCTTTTTATGTATTATTTCAAAACCACATACTATTCAGAGACAGTTTAGAACACATTATGGGTTGTACATTTTGTAATTATCAAATGGCCTCAGTCCAGAATAGGGAAAAGAAAACAAACATAGTTGTTTCCCAAGGAAGGGAATCACCATGGAGATATGTCGACGGGCCATGGAGCTGCTGGCACACGCACAGGCTCCGTGCTTGGCACCCCGGTGCGGTCCGCTAGCTCTAATGGGTCCTCTGAAGGCTTCCTGGTCTCCTTGTCTTCAATCTCAGGGTCCCTTTCAGCTTGATTTGCTGCGACAGGAGCTCCCTTCTCCCTATGCCCACTGCCCTTGGACCTTTTTGATCACTGTTGTTGGGCATATCATGTGAGTCCTCCCTTTTGCCCAGGTCCCACCCTGAGGAAACAAACATTCCCTTGTTTGCCTAAACCAAAGCGAACATCCATCACTATCATAGCACTGGAGTTTGTTTCCATGGTGATTGTTTACTCTCTGAGGGTTTCTGCTTAGTTATCTCCCTGATTCAGTGCAAGATCCAGGCAGGCTCAGACCTTGTCTGCTTGTTCATCCCGGGGTCCTTACTAACTAAGACAGTCCCTAGCATGGAGGAACCACGAGCAAATGCTTAGTGGCTGAGTGAATGAATGGATTTCTCCTCCGGAGCCAAAGCGCATCGGCTCCCCTCTCACATCCGTGTGGCAATGGGACGGCCCTCAAAGCGGGAACAGAGTCTGTACCACAGGGTCCCTGTAAGTTCAGCCATGGAAGAGCCCGAGGAAGAGGAGAAACAAGTTTAGGATGGATGACCAAGCGGTCCAGCATGGTGGGCTGGAACAGTGCTGCTGGCTTGGGGGAAGCCACACCCACTAGGCTGCCATTCTTGGTGCCTGCATGGGCTCTTTGCAAACCTGCCTCTACCTTTGCCCCTCCTTGACTGTTTCTCCTTTTAATATAGTTAAATCCACTTTGTTTTTGAGCCAGACTCTCATGTAGCCCAGGCTGCCCTTGAACTTGCTTTATGGTTAAGGATGAATCCTCCAGTTAACCTTACAATTCTGCCTCCGAAAGGCTGGGATTAGAAGTCTGCGCCACCAGCCCTGGTACTTCTCACCTTTTAAACCGTTTTTTTTTTTTTAAAGAAGAATTTTCATTTCACAAATGGTTTCCTGTACATTCCAAGTAATGTTAACAGCACTTACACCCCGCTTCATAATTGGCCCACACAATACACCCTGCTTAGAATTTTTAATCAACTATGGCAAGTGGCCCTAGCAATTTAAATAAAAAAGTATAAAAATGAATTTAGTATTTTAATATAGCAGTGGCATTAGCCTTATATATGTGCTTAGCAATTTCATGCAGGCTTACTGTTTTATAAAATATTCCTCTTCATTTGGCTGGTGGGTGAAACTCAGAGTCCAGGCCATGGCTCTTTGTGCAGAGTGGAGCTGGCAGAGACAAGTACAGTAGGGCAGGGCAGGCTCTCCCTAGAGGGCTGATGGGCTGGGTGGCCCTGTGGCCTCAGTGCTGTGCAGGGCAGCCTGGGGCTGCTAGGGTAGGAGGGACTCTGGCCTGGTGGTGTGGGCATACTGTTCCCTTGGGCAGGCGGTGAGAATGAACCCACTAATACAGGGTGTGGGAGGGATGATGTGTCCCTTCCAGCTTCTGGAGATTTCTGTCGAGGGCCTTTGACCCACAAGGTAGCGTGCTGACCGCTCTGTACATGTTACCCTGTTCTACACTCCATTGGATGGCTAGGCCTAAATGCAACAAAAGTTTTCATTTCCATGACCAGGAGCTGTCCTGTCCAGGGGCGTAAAGTACTTATGCTATGCATCCACCACCACCACTGTCCCCTCCAAACCCTTTCATCATCCCTAACTTGAAGCCCATCTGCATTAAACATGAACTGGGCACCCCACCCCTACCAGCCTCTAGGCCCCCCCTTCAGCTCTATGACTCTGGCTGCTGTAGAAATGCTTAGGCGTGAACCTCCCAGCACATGTCCCGCTGTGCCTGTCTCCTTCACCGATCATCAAGTTCTCAGGGTTCATCAGTATTGGAGCAGGTGTCATCGTTTCATCCTTTTAAAGGATATGCCAGGTTTGTTTATTAATTTATCCATAAGTGGACACTTGGTTCCTTCTAGCCCTTGGCTGTTGTGAACATGGGTGTGCAGATCAGAAGTGAGTCCTGAAACTCATGCTGAACAGTGACAGTTCTTGGCTTGGCTGAGGTGGAGAAGCCTGGGCTGTTAGGGCAGAGCCTGGGGTTACCCAGCCTGCCTCCCTTGCCACCGGCTCCACCCTCTGTAGCCACACCCAGTTTCCTTCAGGGGTGTGCTCCTGCTGTGCTTCCCCAAAGCAAGTTGTCCCTTTTCCTGTTTTCTCCCAGAGTGTCCCAGTTCCCTTTTCCTCTCTTGGGTTTTAGCTCCAGTGCATGCTGGTTGGCACTGTGCCACACCCCTCTGCACCCTAACTCTTTTGATTGACTCTTCTTTATAAATAGCATTAATTATCCCACCTAATGTTTTATATAATTGACATATATATTTAAGTGAGAACTTCGAGAATTTTGCACAATGAGTTTTGACCGTATTCATCCTCCCTCAATCCCTTAGATCCAACCCTTCTTCACCCACTCAGCTTTGTGTCCTCTTTTTTTTCATGCATCACGTCCAGTTGGTGCTGCCCGTGCGTCTTGGATGTGTGGCCTTCCACTGGAGTCTGGTGGACTCACCAGGGTGCTACCCCATGAACACTGACTCTCTTCCTCCCAGCAGCTATCAATTGCTTATAGTGTTCGTCTAGGGGTGAGACTCGGTGTCCACGTTCCCTCTCCATGCCGGGATTTGGTCTGGCTTGAGTTTGCAGAGCTCTAGTCCATGCTGCCATAACTGTTGTGAGGTCATGTGCACAGCTTCCCTGCTGTGTCCTGAGGACACTGTTGTTGTGTCTGTTTACTGTCTCTGGCTCTTAGAGTCTTTTGCCCTCTCTTCTGCAATGATTCCTGAGCCTTGGGAGGAGGGGTTTGTTGTGGAATATTACTTTAACGGTGTAAAGGTGTGTTGTATTTGTTTATGCTGCATTTGTTTAACGATGTAAGGACGTGTGTTTAATTATGTAAAGATGTGTTGCGTTTGTTTCCCCTTGCCCACTTAAGGCACCTGATTGGTCTAATAAAGAGCTGAACAGCCAATAGCTAGGCAGGAGAAGGATAGGTGGGGCTGGCAGGAGAGAGAATAAACAGGAGAGAAGAAGGAAAAAAAAGAAGAGAACAAGGGAGAAAGAGGGAGACACATCCGGGGCCAGAAGCCAGAGCTGCCAGACACCAGAAGCAGTGAAAGTGAGAGATACAGAAGAAAGGTAAGCAGCCCCAAGGCGAAGCGTTGATAAACAGATTAAAATGAGAGCTATGAAAGAGCATTCATAACTAATAAGAAGCCTCTGTGTCATGATTTTGAAGCTGGTTGGTGGCCCAAAAGAAAAAAACCTGCTGGAGGGTTTGGTATGGATGTCCCATCTACAGTTGAACAGTCTTGTATTCTCTGCACTTGGCCAGTTGTGGGTCCCTGTTAATCACCACCCACTGCAAATAGAAATTTCCCTGATGAGGGTTGAGAGATGTATTGATCTATAGGTAGAGTGCTTAAGCAGCATGTATACAATCCTAGGTTCAATCCCAGAATCCTCCAAAATCCTGCAGCCATCGGTTGAGGGTTTATTGGTACCTATAAGGGAGTGTATGGCCCTGGTGTCTGGCTTTGAGACTTATGTCGGTGGTTTCAAGGTTCATACGTGTAATGTCTTTCATAGCTCCATTTCTATTTTTATTGTGGGATAATGTTTCATTGTTTAGATGTGCCACATTCTCTTTATCAGTTGATGGAACCTGAGTTCTTTCCAGTGTGTGTGGCTATGACCCATTCTTCACAGCCCCTTTCATGGGGCATATGGTAGGGTTCTGGCCACTTTGGTTCTCTTGGGTGAATATCCAGGAGCATTGTTGCTAACTGTGTGTCCTATTTGGGAGCTACCGGGCTGTTTTCCAAAGTTGCCATGCTACTTAATACTCCTATAGCCACGTGCGGGAATTCCAATTTCTTTATAACCTCATGGGAATTGTCTTTCTTTTTTAATTATGACTGTCCTATTGGTTATGAGAGGCTATCCCGTTGGGTTTGATTGGCAGCCTCCTGATTATCATTGATGATAGATATCTTTTCACGTGTTACTGTAAGCATTCTTCAGTGATATGGTGCTTACGTTCTTTGCCTTAAAATAGCTTTTTACATTCATTTATTTATTTTGTCAGCAGTAGACATGCATGCTAAGGTATGTATGGGTAGATCAAAGGGTAACTCTCCTTCCACCATGTGGGTTCCGAGGACTGAACTTACGTTTCAGGTTTGGAAGCAAATATCTCTACCTGCTGAGCCATCTCAGTAGCCCAAGTGGTCTTTTTTATTACTGCGTTATGAGGGTTATTTAAAAATATTTATTTATTGTTATTATGAAAGAGACAGAGACAGACACACATAGAGACAGAGAGACAGAGGGAGACAGAGAGAGAGAGTGGGGGGGGTCTGCATGTGTGCATGCCATGAAGCATGTATGGAGGCGGAAGACAACTTCTGACAGCTGCTTGTCTCCCTTTATTGTGGGTCCAGACATGGAGCTGAGGCTTTGGGACTTGGCGGCACATGCTTTTACCTGTCAGTTATCTGGCCAGCCTGGGTTGTCTCTAATTACTGAATTATAAGAGTTCTTTAAAAAAAAACACTTATTATTGAGTAATTAGCGGTGCATGCACACCATGGCACGTGTGTGGAGGTCAGGGGGCAAATTTCTGGGGGCTCTTTATATATTCTAGGCACAGGGTCTCTATCAGATATGCTACTTCTAAAAGAAAGTTCTATTTTGTGTTTCTACTTTTGCAACAGTGTCCTAGAGAAACAGAAGTTTGACATTTTGATGGTGTTCAGCTTGTTGGCTGGCTGGCCACCTGCTTTATTTCCTTCCTGCCTGCCTTCCTGTCTTCCTGCCTTTCTTGCTTTCCTTCCTTCCTTCCTTCCTTCTTTCCTTTCTTCCTTCCTTCCTATATTCCTTCTTTCCTTCCTTCTTTCCTTCCTTCCTTCCTTCCTTCCTTCCTTCCTTCCTTCCTTCCTTCCTTCCTTCCTTCCTTCCTTCCTCCCTTCCTGCCTCCCTTCCTACCTACCTGCCTGCCTTCCTACCTGCCTGCCTGCCTTCCTGCCTTCCTTTCTTCCTCCCTCCCTCCCTCCCTCCCTCCTTCCTTCCTTCCTTCCTGCCTCCCTTCCTTTCTTCCTTTTCCTATTTCTTTGTGTTGCTTTTTCTTTTTTTTTAAACAAAGACAATGCTGTCTAACAACATCACAGAGACAGAGCCCTAGGCCTCTAAGAGCTTACAGCCTTAGCTCTTAGACTTGGGTCTTTGGTCCATGCTGAGTTAATTCTTGTGTGTGGTATGAGGGAGGGATGCATCTCCATTGTCCACACCTCCTTGTCCCAGCACTATTTATCTCTTGGATTGCCTGCTTTGTAGGTCAGTTGACCATAACTGTGAGGGATTATTTGCAAGCTGTTTATTCATGATCTCCACATTGTCCCTCCTGATAGAGCCATGCTGTCTGGACTATTGTAGCCTGGGAATAAGTTTTGAAATCAGGAAATGTGAGTCTTTTGTTTTGTTTTCTTCTATCCTAGGTCTACTATATTTCCCTATAGATTTTAAAATCAAATAAACTATTTCTTCAAAGAGGCCCGTTGGGATTTTGATAAGGATTGTGTTGAATTTAGAGATCATATTGAAGAACATTGTCATCTTGATGATAATTAGTTGTCTTTTGATCCATGAACATGGGATGCCTTTCCATTTTTGAGTACCTTAATTTCTTTACCATGTGTGGTTTCAAGAGTTTAACTTTTATTTTTCTTTTGCCAGCAATTTTAAAGCCTTTTGTATAACTGTAATTAATGAGACAATTCCACATAATTTATCTGGTAATCAAGAGAGGTTTATTTCTGGGGTAACTTACAGCTAATAGGGGTTGGTTTCAGGATCCGGGAGAGATGAGGTACCATCCAGCAGAGAAATCCGGCTTGGCCTACCATCCAGCTTCCAGGACCACGAGGTATCCAGAAGGGGCAAGCACATATGCATCTTAAGTCTTAAGGCTCCCTCTCAGCCACGCCCCAGGGGCAGGTCACAGGTGGGTGTGGCAGCTACCTGCTGTCCTACTAGGGGTAGTGTTTCAAGGTCAAAGCTGGAACAGCTGCCCACTACACTTGTCCTTTTGGAGCTGTTATAAATGGAATTATTTTCTTAATCTCATCTTTAGCATTGTTCCTGCAAATGTACAGAGACGCCGTTGATTTTCGCCCATTGATGCTCTCTGTGGCGATCTTGCTGAACTGATTAATCATGTTTTCGTGGATTCCTTGGGATTTTTCTGTGTATACGATTCTCTAATTTGCAAATGAAGACACATTTGCTTCTTCCTTTCTAGTCTATGTGCCTGTGTTTCTTTTCCCCATCCAATTACCCCTGTGGTACTGCAGTGTGGGAAGAAGGAGCAGATGAACACACAGTAGCCCTCACTCTACTGAAACAACGACCCTTTTGTTCTCACTTTACAGACCGTGAAACTGAGAGCCCTAGGGATGCCAAGCAAATCGTATGAGGACTCTGTGTTAGGACCAGAGTCGTCACATGTGCGCAACCTGCTGAGACGTTTCTCTCTACATAGATACAGGGGTTTGGGAGAGATGCCAACCAACCTGACTGATGGCATTTTAGAAGGTTTAGTGGCAAATGATAAAAGCCTTTCTGTGAAGGCTAAGCCCCTCTCTGGGCAGCTGGACACTCCCTGTATGTATTTGTATGCATGTGCATAGTAAGGGCAAAATGACACAGGAACATGCTGGGGTTTTAATTTTTAAAGATTTATTTTTAACTCTCTGTGTGTGTTTGTACATGTGTGTGAGTGTGTGTACATATGTGTGTGTGAGTACCCTTGGAAAAGGTCATCAGATCTCATGGAGTTGTAGTTACAGGTGGTTGTGAGCTGCCTGATTTGGGTACCAGGAATGAAACTCAGGCTCTCTGCAAGTAGTCTTAACCATGGAATAATCTCTTTAGCCCCTCCCACTTTGAGACAAATTCTCACTGTGTATGTAGCCCTAGCTGACTCAGCATCCTCCTGCCTCGGCCCTCTAACTCTGGGATTAATAGGGATTATTGGCATGAACCACTATATGTATGCTCTATTGTGGGTTCCCTCATCTTCTCAGCAACCTACGTCCCATTTCATTGACAAGAGGATGGCCCTGGGGGAGGCTGAGTAACAGGTGGCCGATGATGCCCAGACACTGCACTGACAGTTCTGTCCAGTGATCCACTAATCCTCATTCAGCGTGAATTTCTTCTTGCTGGAATTCAGAAGCCTGCTGCTTAGAGAGGTGAAGTGCTCTGTGCACGCAGCTCGTGAACAAAAGGATCTCCCTTCAGGTCCAGTGTTTGACTCCTAAGTTCTTTACCTGTTTTCTTTGCATCACAAGCCCGGAGACAATTAAGGAAATCCATTAAAGGGCTAAGAAAATACAAAGCTAGCCCTTCCCGAAGGCCATGATGGCAGGTGTTCTTGCTCTCTGGCGAGTCTCTGTGAATTGCCCCACTCTGATGTTGCTGCTCCCTTGAGAGTGGGATAATCTTCCAGGGAGACCCAGAGAAGGGACCATCTGGTGACATAAGAGCCCTGCTAATACTAACTCTGGTCTTTTCTTAGATAAGTCCTACTAATCAGTCCTTGTGACTAATCCACTCCAAGATGTTGTCCTGAGGACTGATGATTAATTGAAACAGGATAAATTGTTTGTACTTCAGACCCAGTGCCTGAGGTTCCTGGGGAAATAGGGTTGGGTAAGAAGAGAGTGTTAAGGGGTTGAGGGTCCTTGAATGACAGATTTCAAAGTTCCCACGTGAGAACCACAGCCTCTTCCACTGCCTGGGACATTCAGACAGGTATAGGGTGGCCCTGCTTCCTAGACATCACAGATGATGCTGTGAAGAGAATCTTGGGAAGCCAATGTTGGCCCCCTCATGAATTTGCTTTTCTGTTCTACCCCCAAAGCCAGTATTTGCTCAAGAATGACAGATCTCCCTAGAGGCAGGGGCATGGAGTTGACAGGGCACTGCAGTGCCACAAAAAGGCAGGCCCCCCACAGGAAGGATTGGGGGGAGTAGACAGAATCTGGGCATGGCAACATCCCATAGCAACGTCGCTGTATGTCCATTTTGTGTATTTGAGCCTCAGTCTTGTCTCATAGCTTACCTGGCTTAATAAGTTCATTTTTCAAAAGGTGTCAAACTATGGAATCATCCCCCAAACTACAAAACCTTCCTGAGTCCAGAAGGGACAGTGACAAAGTAGCTTGATTGTCCTTGAATCCCACTCAGGCCCTTCTGGGCATTGTCTCATTCATTTTCTGCACTAGTCCTGGAAGAGTAGCCATTATCCCCACCTGACGGGGAAGGGGCATGATGCAGAAGGCTGGGTGGCTCACTGAGGCTAGCAGCACATTCAGTGCAGAGCCAGATTAGGACTCCCCCAAGGACAGAGGAATCTTTGCATCTGTCTGCCAACTGGCTCTCAGCTCAGCTAGCCACGGTGCCTCTAGGATCCGGGGCAAGGGCTTTATCTGTCCAGGGGCAGCAGATCGTGATGGGGATCAAGCACAGGGTGGAGATGTTGAGGAGGGGCACGGCCTTCTGCTTTCAAGATACCCCACACGCTCTCACTTTGCATACAAGACAAATACTGAGAAGAGCCAGGACTAGTAAGGCTATGTGTCCATCTGTCTGTGTGTATTCTGTCTATTATCTATCTATCTATCTATCTATCTATCTATCTATCTATCTATCATCTATCATCCATCTCTATCATCCATCTATCATCTATCATCTATATCATTCATCTATCTATAATCCATCTCTATCATCTATCTATCATCTATATCTATCATTCATCTATCTATAATCCATCTATCATTCATCTATCTCTATCATCTATCTATCTATCTATCTATCTATCTATCTATCTATCTGTCATCTGTGTATGTATGTATTTATCATCCTTCCTCTTTCTTCCCTCCCTTCCTCCCTCCTCCCCTCCCTCCATCCCTCCCTTCCTTCCTTCCTTTCTTGCCATTTCTCTGGCAGTGGTGAGATGGGACCTAGAGCCTTGTGCACATCGGCAAGTGCTCCCTCACTGGGTACACCTATAGCCTCCCGTCTCAGTGGGGGTGCTCTTCAGTTATAAGTTTAACTTCCAGCTTGGGTTATTGCTTGTCATCAGGCCTGAGAGTGTGGGAACAAGGAATGGGGGAAAAAGGAACCCAGGCACCTTTGGTGCCAACTTCCTTCCAAGACTGCATCTGAGAACAGAGCATGGGGACAGCATCCCCAGCCCTCAGCTGCTTCAAAGGGAAGAGTGATTTCTCACCACTGCATCACGTTCACCGTGGTGATCTTGAATAGGTTAGAAAGTGCTCCAGCCACAAGTGGTGTGCATGTTCTCTACCAACTGAGTGACATCCCTAGCCCCAGTTTGCTTTTCCCTGTGGCTGTGGCCTAGGAGCTGTATACAACCTCGGGGGCCAGGAATTCCCACAGGACCCAGGGAAAGGCTTGGAGGAGGGAATGTACTTTTCTCCACTTTCCTGGGATCAAGTGTGGCGAAGGGACAGAGAATCATAGGACAAATAGGAGTACACCTCAGCCTGCGTGGGAAACTGCAGGTGTGGGATCTAGGTCAGGGGGACCTGCAGGTGTAAGATCTAGATCAGGGGGATCTGCAGGTGTGGGATCTAGGTCAGGGGGACCTGCAGGTGTGGCATCTAGGTCAGGGGGATCTGCAGGTGTGGCATCTAGGTAAGGGGGACCTGCAGGTGTGGGATCTAGGTCAGGGAGACCTGCAGGTGTGGGATCTAGGTCAGGGGAACCTGCAGGTGTGGAATCTTGGTCAAGGAGACC
This sequence comes from Peromyscus nudipes, assembly GCA_902168325.1. NCBI lineage: Eukaryota > Metazoa > Chordata > Mammalia > Rodentia > Cricetidae > Peromyscus > Peromyscus nudipes. The sequence continues at coordinate 15,349 of CABHPH010001127.1, read as the reverse complement.
TGCAGGTGTGGGATCTTGGTCAGGGGGATCTACAGATGTGGGATCTAGGTCAGGTGGACCCACAGGTATGGGGTCTAGGTCAGGTGGACCCACAGGTGTGGGATCTGGGTCAAGGCCTTCTGCAGGTGTGGGATCTAGGTCAGGTGGATCTGTCATTAAGCAGTTGAATCATAGATTGGCTTCTGCCAAGCAGATGGCTTTAGTGGAGTAATTTAGTCCATGTCGTAGCCACCATTTCTCTAACCTTTGTCACCTGTGTCTTATCTCATGGGGACAGTGTGAGGGATGAATAGGAGGGAGGATGCTTGGAAGTGGGGAGTCTGGCACATTCTGTCATGCACGTAGCAAGTTCCTGTTGAAAGAACCAGAGATCTGTTTTCTCATCTGTAAAACAGGGTTAGAAATGCTCTGGCTTGGCATGGAGTCTGAGGAGACCATCTTTGTGAAGCACAGACCTGTGCAGATAGCACCCGCTGGAGACCTTGGAGATGGTCTGGGGGAGGAGATGCTTCTCCCAGATCCCCTCAGTCAGGCTGCAGAGCCTTCTGTGCCTTTTCCTCAACCCCAGGGACTTTGATCTCTTCTGCCATGATTGGAGCAGAGAGAGTCTAGGCCTAGCCTGGAAAAGCTGCTGTGAGCCCACGGTAGGGTGTCTAGGCTGAGGCTGCGTGCACACTGTCAGGTGTAGGTATGGCTGGCTGGTTTGCCACACACACCATCATCTGCTGGATGACTGTGAGGTGTGGGTGGAGCTGCTGAGCACAATGTAACTGAGGTATGAACACAAACGTTCAAATACAATATCATTGAGGTGTGCAGTATAAACTGCCAAGTACAGTGTAGCTAGAAGGCATGTCAAGCGAACTGTTCAGGGTTGTGTGGCTGTGAGGTGAGGCATGCAGACGCTCTGGATGATGGTGAGCCATGGGTGGGACCGACAAGTGCAATGGAAGTGTTAGTCATGTACAGTGCAGTTGTGAGACATGCTATGCCTGTCTGAGGTGCCAGATGAGTGTGAGGTCATGTTCTTACTTTCTAGATCTAGAGGCATTTCCTGTTGTTTCCTTGAGCCACACCTCCAACCCCAATCTCCCATCTCCCACCCATTCAGTCTCTGTCCGGCAGATCCCTCCTTCCAGCTTGCTGTCTGAATAACCATACTGGTAGGTAGTTCGTCTATAGTGATATTTATATATGTTTAAAAAAACAACAACCAATATTGGGTTGTTTTAGCCAGCCTTTTGTTTCTGTGACAACATATCTAAGAAGGTGGGGAAGGATTTATTTTGGTTTCTAGTTTCAGAGATTTCAGTTCATGGTGGTCTGGTTCCTTAGGCCTGAGGTGAGGTAGAGCACAATGGTCAGAGAATGGCGGCCAAGAAGCAGCCAGAGGTGCAGAGACAAGACACAGCCTGTCTTAGTTACTGTTGTATTGCTGTGAAGAAGCACCATGACTCACAAAGGAAGCACTTAGTTGGGAGCTTGCTAATAGTTTCAGGGAGAATCCACGATCATCACGGCAGGGAGCATGGTGGCGGGGAGGCAGGCTTGTGCTGGAGCAAGCAGTAGCTGGGAGCTCACAACTGATCCACAGCAGGAGGCAGAGGAGAGAGACTGGGCCTGGCATGGACTTTGTCTTTTTCCAGACAGGGTTTCTCTGAGTAGCCCTGGTTGTCCTGGAACTCCTCTGTAAGACCAGGCTGGCCTTGAACTAACAAATCTGCCTGCCTCTGGCTTCTGAGTGCTGGGATTAGAAACTTCAAAGCCCACCCCCAGTGACACACTTCCTCCAACAAGGCCACAACTCAGAAGCCTCCCTGAACAGTTCCACCAACTGGCAACCAAGTATTCAAACATATGAGCCTCTGGGGGCCATTTCTCACTTAAAGCACTGCAACCCCCATGGTCTGTTTCCTTCAATAACGTCCCACCTCCTAGTCCCTGTCACTTCCCAATGAAACTATCAGATTATGGTCTCTCATTGGATGAATCCATCAATTAAGTCAGAGCTCCACCAGTTGGGAACCAAACTGTCAACACATGGCCCTCGGGGGATATGTCACTTCTAAATCATTGCAGGTTGTTTGGATGTTTCTGGCATCAGATTGGATAAAATAATGAAGATTTTTTTCTTTGGAAAGAAATATTGTTTAAATAATACATTTTAATACAATCAGTTGTGATAGTAAAAATATTCTTCTTGTCAGGCATTTGAAACATGCAGAAAAACATTAAGGGGAGAGCGACCTGCCCCAGGTGTCCCCACCCAGAGGCTGATGTTGTTTTCTCTCCTCCAGCCCCTTTCTGAGCATCAAGGCATGCGTTTATTTTGTTGTATTCGGTGATGCCAGGATTGTATTTTCTTCTGGCTTACTTTTTCGTTTGACAACATATTGTGACTATTTCCCCAGTCATTAAACATTCTTTGCAAACACGGTTGTTAATGTTTGCCTAATAGCCCGTCCTGCGGCTGCCCCGCCATGTTCTCTCTGCACCGCTGTCGCAGCTTCGAGAAGTTAAACTGTGGTTCCCACTCCTGGATCCCAGCCCAGCCTGATAGAGAGCAAAGAATCTAGAAATGAGAATATTCTCTCTCGCTATGCATGTTCCTGGCTACCGTAGACTATGTGGGGCCCTGCAGGTTACAGAGGAGCCCCAGGGGTCAGAGCTGGTCCAGGACCATGGTAGGTAGTGTCCCTTCACACAGGGAGCTGGTCCCTGCTGTGTGTTCCTTGCCACCCTGGCTCTCTGCCACACCCAAGTGTGCTTTCTGCTTGGGGACCAGGTCACACCTCACAATGGGTCTTCCCTTTCTCACAACAAGCTTGGGATCCAAGCCAGGGGGGTGGCCTGCTCTGGGATTTCCCACATCCTCGACCCTAGTCTCTTCTTTTGTCCCTGTCACCTCCTTGTGCCCAGAGTCTGCTCTGAGTGAGGGATGCTGTAACTCAAGGGTGTGGAAGTCACTGTACTTCATAGCTTGCTGAAGGCCTTTCAGAAACAACGCAATGCTCAGTCCATTTCCTTTCTTTTCTCAGTGGTCTCTTTGGTACTCACAGCACACAATCCCACATAAAATGGCTGAGCATTATGCAGGTGTGAAGACCACAGCAGTGGTGTGAGGGCCGCGAAGTTACTGGCTGGCTTACACAGTGAAGCCATGGTCCTTCAGCCCCAACCGCACTTTGCATTTCCACAGGGTTTCTGATACTGCTGACCTCCAGAGTGGGACCAGAAAGGTCAAGTCCAGTCGGGGAGGTGTGGGTCCTGCCTGGGAGCCTTCTGCAGTCATCCACGTGCTGACGGACTTGCCTGTTTTTCATCATTTCCTGGAAGCTTGTGCTTTTCTGAGCAGCCAGTTTGAGAGCAGCTCCCACGTTATGGTTTCCTGAGTGTCACCTGGAAGGGCTCTTGACTGGCCAGGGTATCACCAGTGAGGGGATGAGCCTTATGCAGAAGTGCTTGGTGCTCTGCTGGGTGGGGACTGAGGCAACCTTAGTCTCAGTTCCCAGACCTCTGGGGATTTGAAGGCATCTGCTTTTCGGGGAGGAACCCAGAAGGGTGCTTGGTGATCAGGGCAGGCTATGGCTCTCTTACCACAGAAGCCCAAGTCTGGCTGCAGACAAGGGAAGCTTTCTATCCCACAGCCCCGACTCTTGCATTTACCCTAAAATGGCCCCACTGTCCTATCGACCTCCCAAGTTCTCTTATCTCATGACCTGGTGGGTTGGCTGGGCCCCTCCTCAGCCTCAGTTATTTTGTGCAGCCTTGAGCTCTGAGTTTGGCTCTGGAGACTAGGACGAACGGCTTCAGGCTCCTGTTCTGGGGTGGTTGCTCTCTACCAGGCTTGTCTGCGGCACAGCAGTGTGAAGGGTGTGGACCCTACTGACGAGGTGACCAAAGGCACAGGGAGGTTAAGCCATTTGCCCCAGGTCACCAAGGAGACAGGCTCTGAGCTTGGAGTAGACTGGGTACAGACTCAAACCCTTAAGGACCATGAATTTCGAAAGGTCAGTAGACCCCTGTCCCCCCCCCCCCCCCCCCGTCCCCACAGCAGGGGGTGGGGTCAATGCAGAGCAAATGGGAGTCTGCTGATTATTTCTCTTTTTGTGCAGGTTAAGTGGGAGTACATTCTTTTGAAATGTCTTTATTATTTCTTTGAGAATTTCGTTCAGTGCATTTTGATCATATTTCCCCTTCCTCCATCTCTCTCAAGTCCACCCCTCCTTCTCCCCCACTCAGCTCTGTGTTCTCTTTGCGTTTTCATGTCCATTGACCCCAGTTTGTGCTACCCACATATCCTTGAGTGTGGAGCTTGGTCGACTTACTAGAGGCCACACCCTTGAAGCAAACAGTCTCTCCCTCTCCCAGAAGCTACCACTTGCCAATAGCTCCTTGGCTGGGGGTGAGACATGGTGCCCACCTCCTTCGCCATGCTGGAATTTTGTCTGGCTTGAGCTTACGCAGGTCAGCCCTGCAAGCTCACACAGGGGACTGCCCTGTTGTGGGAGCTGGTTTCTTGATCCTTTTCTTTTTCCTTCCTTCTGTGCACATCTGTGGTGTGTGTACAGCTGTGCATGCCTGTTGCGCATGTGTGTAGAGGTCAGAGGAGAACATCAGCTGTCCTGCTCAGTCCTCTCTCACTCTCTGCTCCATTCTCTTGAAACATGGGGTCTCTCACTGAATCTGGCGTCTAACTCTCTTTGGCTAGACCGGCCAGGAAGCTCCTGTTTCGGCCCCTCCCCCCAGCCACACATGTGGGTGCTGGAATTCACACTCAGGTCCTTGAGTTTGTGTGGCAAACATGCTTATGTACTGAACCATCTCCCTAACTCCCCCCTTAAAACAACTTTTTTTTTTTTTTTTTTTGAGACTGGAGCTTGCTGTATAGCTCAGGCTGGCCTCAGACCTGTGGCAACCTTGCTGCTTCAGCCTCCTGAATGCTGGGGTTGCACCTGTGCCCCTCCACACCAGTCTTTGGAGCTTATTTCCGAGCATAGCAGAGATGCCTGGGGCTGGCTGGCCCTCCTCAGCTGCCTGCTTCCCTCCTCTGGTTGACAAGGAGGACTTCCTCATGGTCCCTGCACCCCTCCCCTTCTCAGGACCACCCTGACCTTTCTCAGCATGCCAGCCTGGTTTCCAGGTCAGCGTTTCGATTTCCCTTCCGCTCACGCTCACTGTTCTCTGCTGGAAAAGCTTCGTGTTTATTGATTGCCGTCTCTGGCCCTTGCATCTTGCTCTGCAGCTCCGACAATCTGGAAGTGAGTCTTCCAGCCTCATTAACTGTATCTCGAAGAGCACCCGCCCTCCCGCTAATCACCTCCAACTACTCTTGACTGTGGCTTCAGATGAGTCAGGATTGGGAGTGGGGAGCAGAAACCTTAGGCCAGATGGTTCTAGACACTGGGTCAGCATCTACCCCATCTCCTCCTCTCCCCTTTTCCTCTCCAATCCCCTGACCTGGGCATGAAGGCACTTGACCCTCAGCATGCTAGAGCTGTAGCAGTTTAGAGTCAGGCCCAGTCTAGGCAGAGAGGTCACTGTTATTTACAGCCATGGGCCAATGGAGAGTATGGTGGGGCATTTAGAAGAGCCGTGGGGTCAGTCAGACACGGTGGAGTCCTGGCCTCCAGTGCGGCACAGTGGAGAGGAGGTGCAGCCCATCCCCTTGTGACTTACCTTCTCTGTAAACAGGACACCTGAGTACCTGGGCCTTGGTGTGCTGTGTGAGCATGCCCTGCGCTCCGTTCTCACTGGGATTGCCAGGTAGAGCAGGTTTCCGCTGACAGCCTTGCTGGGATCACATCTCTGTGCCATCTTTTACAGTTTTGGCACGTTGTTCACTCTGACTGGGCCATGGAGGCCTCCGTTGTGCCACCTGTGGGTGGGGGAAGCCGTTTTGATGGGGTGTCAGATCTGGACTCCTTCTTGTACTACAATCCTGCAGCACCACCAATGGCAGAAGAGTCAGCCACCCGGAGGGCTCTCTCTCTCATGTCCTGTACAACCCAGAAGCCCTCCGGGTGACAGGCAGGAAGGAAGAGGACACAAGAAGACCAGGTTCAGCCTCGTCTGTAGCAGGATTTCTAGCATGTTCTATATGAGAAGGTGCAGCAGCGGAGCCTTGTTTGGGAGCTAAAGCACAGAAATGTGCTGAGGGTCTACTCTGCTCCCTGAGTTCGTATCCACCCAGACACTACTGTCTTGCAGCAGGCCCCAGGGGCTGTTCCCTGTAGGGAGACCCTGAACTTCTTCCCGCATAGCAGTCTCTGGAGGAGTTCAGGAGGCAGACCTCACTTCACTGGGCCTCCACCAACTGGAGACTCAGGTGCACTTCAAGTTCGTGGTCAGTTTTAGGGGTGCTATGGATCTGATTGGGCCTTCTGGAGAATGTGGGGTTACAGGTGTGGTTGTCCTGGGGTTCATTAGCTCCATGGCTGGCCCACTTCATGATGTTGTTTGCCATTTGCTGTTAACCACAGTGGTTACAGTAGAGTTGTGAGATGAACGCGTGACTAAATGATGACCGTGCTTGTGGAACATCTCTGAAAACCAGCCCAGAAGGCAACAGCTCCACAATTAGGCCATAAATTCCCTTTCAGTGAACTTGTCGGTGGGGACAGTACCTGTGTGACCATGTCGTGTAGATAACTAGGCCTAATGGGCTCAGGGAGGCAGCACCCAGAATGGCCCCGTGAAGAAGGAAACTTTATTGTTTTTGCAATGAACCCTGTTCTCTTAAAAAAGGGAGGTGTTCAGGGTTGACCTATTAACTGACCTGTCTATTGGGACTGGAGTTGAGGGGCATTCTGCAGGACAGGCTAACCCTGGGCATGCTGTGGGCCTTCAGATGACCAGAGTCCTTCTAGAGCCTCGCCCTACCACAAGAACTTGTCAGTATTGCCCAGGCAGGTTAGGAGTGCCAAAGGCTTTTGCAGGGGTTCAGGTGTGCTGCTGCAGTCCTCCTGGTGGCCGTGTGTGTGTGTGTTTGTGTGTGTGTGTGTCTGTGTGTGTGTGTGTCTGTGTCTGTGTCTCTGTGTCTATGTGTGTGTATCTCTGTGTCTGTGTGTGTGTGTGTATGTCTGTGTATATATCCCCTGTCTCTGAAGTCAGCAACAGCAGGCCAGATCCCTCTCATGGTGCTTTCTCTGATCTCTTTTCTGCCCCTGCTTCTCTTCTGCTTTTAAGGATTCATGACACCACATTGGGTACGACTGGACGGACAGCTTCGCATCTCAGGGTCAGACTAATTAGCCCTTCATTGCACTGGTGATCCCAAGTCCCTTTGCCATGTATATTAATCCGTTTTCTATCACTGTGGCAAAATGCCCAAGGCTGACTACCTTAAAAAATGTGGAAGTTAAAAATCCAAGCAGCATGACATTGGCTCTAATGGGGCATGTTCCCGCCCCCACTATGTTGCCTCAGGGCAGATGGTGTAGTGGTAGAGCATGCAGGCAGGTCTGAGCCTGTGTCCAGATCAAGAGATAGAAACCATGGAGGGGCTCCTTCACAATAACCCACTCTCCTGAGAACAGCTAACTCCATGAGGCCACCGTCATTCCTCTAAAGGACAGTGTCCCCAGTGCCCAGGCTACTATGTCCCAAGTGCCACCCTTGAACAGTTCTACACCACCTCCAAATATTGTCACAGTGAAGCCTATATTTGTAGTACACGAGCCCACCTGGAGTCCCACTCAGATTACAGCCAAATGTAACCACCATGTAACATAGTCATGAGTTCTGACGTCTCTCGGGGGACTTTCCCCTTGTTGACCACAGGCAGGTGGAGATTAGGACCTAAGGCCACCCTGAGCATGTGCCCCTTGACCTGGACACAGGAAGGGCTGGGGTTTGAGGAAGGTCTGAGGGTGTGTTGATCTGTGTTGCTGGGACAGAACATCTGGGAATCAATCAACTTGAAGGAGCAAAGGTCTCCTTTGTCCCACGATTTCAGAAGCTCAGTCATGGTCACTTGGCCCTCTTGTTCTTGGGCTTGTGGTTGGGATATTGCAGCAGGAATATGTGCTAGAGGTAACTGCTCACCTCATGGTGGCCAGGAAGCAGAGAGAAGAAGGATCTGAGTTCACTGTGGCCCCTCGCTCCTGTCTGTCAGGCTCTACCACCTGCTTGCTGCTGATGCCAAGGGCCAGTGACCAAACCTTCAGCTTGGCCCTGTGTCCACTGCCCCTTTGCTGCTTCCTGAGCTGTCACCTCCAGGGTGGCCACATGCAGTATTTATTTAATTTAATTAATGGACCTTTGGAGACATTTAAAATCTAGACTATGATGTACAGGAAGTAGGGAAGGGGGGCCATAGTTGGGTCGCCAGCCTACCCTGTCCTGTGCTGGCAGCCCTGCCTTAGATGTTGTACAATGAGAGACAGCGGCCATACCCTACACTTCACACACCATCGGGATCTTCCTGAGTGGAGATGACAGGAGGGCACCCTTGCCCTTCAAGACCTGCCCCCTTGAAGGCAGTGCCAGCCGGGAGGTGGGAACAACCCCGGAAACTGTCCAAGTAAGCAAACAACATGGAGACCTAGACATTGTACCAGCCCACCAGCAGGGAGCCATGGCCACCAGTTTGACAATGTTGCCTATTCAGGGGCTGCAGAGCTTCTCGCCCACAGCCGTGGATCAGCTGCTGCTCCGGCCTTCCCTCCCTCAAGCCAGCCTGGCCAGGAGAGAGCCACAGTCTGTCTCGGATGGCTTCTGTGACAGGTTGCAGGCATCTCCCCGGACCTGTCCACCCAACAGGCTTCTGGAGTGCATCCCCAGAGACTTCCAGCTCCAGGCCTATTACTGAAGTCTGTCACCCAGAAAATCTGTTGACGGAACCGTTCTCTCTGAACTGCAAGCAAATTGGGGGATTTGAATGTTATGCAACAAGACTGCAGTGAGACGCTGAAGAGTCTGCGGGTGTGTCTCTGCTCCCAGGTGGAGACCACACTTCCCCTCGGCCATTTCCTGAACTGTCACTCTCTAGGGTGGCCACACACAGTATTTATTTTTTTTAATTAAGCTGCATAGCCAAGTGGTTTGCCTCCACAGATGCTTTATAAAGCCAGGCCTTCCAAGTCCCTGAAACTCTTTCTTTTTTTCTTTTTTTTTTTTAACAGATAGTAAAATCAAGCAGTTATTAGTATTCACGAGAAATGCTCGTGGCAGCTCCACACACGTAATGAGAAGCCACCTGCAGTTCAAAGCAGGGCTTGATAATGCTGTAATTAGATTTGAGATGCAAAAACGCTCATTAAAATTAAATAACATATTTGTCACCATTTTAAGAGGTACACATTGCCTAGAACCACGCTGGTCTCTTGACCTTGAGTATTTTGGTGGAGTCCTTGCTGCCAACAATTCAAAAACAACAGCCGTGGTCTGCGGAGTCCCAAAGACATGTTCATCCTCCATGCGTGCTGTTTGTGTTGAAAAAATTAGATAGAGATGCCAGGGAAGTCGTGGGTTCTTACACAGTGTGTTCTGGAAGGAGTGAGTGGTCAGGATCCTCTCATTAAGTAGTTCAGACAACACTGAAGGGATGATCAGTGTGTGTCAGCAGGATGCTCCCCGCAGGACAGAAGGACACTGTGGAGGGGTCTGCAGGAAGCGTACCCTTGTCTGGATGAAGCCACTTGCTCGGAGCAGGCCCAAGACAATTGGGAATCAGACTGCTAGTATTTCCCAGGGGGCCATCAATGTGCTGGAGGGAAGCAGGACACAGCCCAGAGGTCAGGTGCCAGCGATAAGGATGTGCTTTCTAGAAGTCAGCAGTAGCTGAGTGTGTATTGACAGCAGGTGGCCATCAAGGGGACAGACATTATCTTAGCACTCACCTCTGTGGCCTATGATGTAACCCTCAAGGTCCCTCGTCCCTTCAGGAATTTTACTGGGAGTTGTCCAGCCAGCACTCAGATGAACCAGGATTCAAATCCAGGCAGCCCTGGGTCCCCTGGGTTTATCACAAAATAGCTCAGGAATGCTGGCCAGAGCAGGGGGTCCTGGGTGGTGGGGAGGGGTGGGTGTGTTCACTTAAGGATACCGGCACTTGATTGCCCACTATTTTCTGGAGCCTGTTCTAAAATCCTCCTGTCTGTGAACCATCCCAGCCTCGTTGCAATGGGCTATACTCAAATGTACCGACGGGGCAAGTGAGGCTGAGAAATGGTGTCACCGTCCCTGGACACACTCGCTGGTGGCAGGGCTGAGACGAAGCCCTGCTTTGACTCTTCTGAGACATGTGACGCATTCTCTAAAGGGTTTGATGCCGTTTAAAAGAGGTCATGATCATTCTTATTAGGGGAAGAAAATGTGAGTTGCCTTCAAGGGGCAGAGGCTAAGGGAGTTTGCCTGGAAATGAGAACCCCAAGCTGACGATGAGTGGACAGGCTAGACGGTGGGGGAATGACGTCAGGTTGTACATAGAAATGTGGACGAGTCTCCAGAGACTGTCTGGACACCCACACTGCGGGGCAGCTGGGCATTCTCAGGGCAGGGGGAGTTCAGAAGGTAGTCTGTGGCCAGCTGCCCCTCCTCTGGGTGGTGGGATTGATTTTGAGGCTGACTGTCTTGGCACCGGGTCCAGATTTAGTTCCACAGAGAGCTCGTCTTTCAAAGTCGGGCTCAAATGTCACCTCCTCTGCAAAGACTCCCCAGCCCTGAAGCAAAATTAATCACTCGTCTCCTGTGCTCCCACAGCACTGCCTGGTCCCTCCCCAATAGTCTTATCACATCGGATGCAGACTTATGTGTTTACCAGTCTGTCCTCGACCAGATGGGGACTTCTGCAGGCAAAGTCATCTGGGCTTTTGTGTCATGGGCCTGGGGCAGTGCAGGGCCATTGTGGGTGTTCTGAGAGTCATGAACTTAAATGGGGGGTAGTAGATGGCTCAACACAAGAGTATGTACCACATGAAGGTCCTACTGTAAACCGTTCATTATATTTAGTGTGTGTGTGTGTGTGTGTGTGTGTGTGTGTGTGTGTGTGTGTGTGTGTGTGTTCAGGGGTGTGTGTGTATGCGTGCACACATGCCATGGTGCAAACATACGGGTCCGAGGACCATTTTGGGGAGTGAGTTCTCTCTTTCTACCGTGTGGGTCCTGGGACTCGAACTCATGTGATCAGGCTTGGGGGCAGAACATTTATTTACCTGCTGAGATGTCTGGCCAGTCGCGCTGTTTATGATGCATACATGGCACACTTAGTCTGGTAATGACCATATAAGGTCTGATCATGCAGTCATCCCTTTTACAGGTGAGAGAAGTGAGCCCCTCTCCACCCAGGTTAGCTTCATCAGCTGGTAGTGGGAGAACCAGGAATTTTAAAGCCAGGCAGACTGGGTGGGAACCTCTGTGTAGGAGACTTTGTTCTTTCTCATTGTAGGCTGCAGTGCCTACAAGGGGAATTAATTCTCACTTCACTTGTCTGATTTCAGGGAGGGTTGTGAGGAGCGCTTGGACTGAGCTGCAGTTACAGTCCTCTGTGCAAGCCACAGAAAACGCTCTGGCTCTGTTAAGCAAGAAGTGTTCTACTGTGAGGTGCCGAGTACCTTGTCAGGCTCAGGACACACTGGAGGGTCAAGGGACCTGATGGTGGGAACCAAAAGAGATGGCTGCCATCACTCAGTCGGTCACACCTCTTCCAATTCAGGAGCCAGCACCGTTTTGATTGCGACGTGTCAGGGCACTTACTGGGTGTTGAGTAGGCAGCCTGCCGGGTGCTGAGATTGCTGTCAGGCATCAGACCCATCCTGACCTTGTGACCGCAGGGATGGGGCAGGTGTGAGGGCCTGGTGTCTGGGGCTCCCTGGTACACAGTTTGAGGTGGGGGTAAGGGAGAGGGTCCCTTGAAGGGAACGGTCACAGGCAGTGGTCTCTGTTATATTTTTTAAACATTTCCAGGGGACTGATTGACATGAGCCTATTTGTTCTCAGCTGCCTAGGGACACACATGCCACTGGGCCAGCTTGGCTTGGGACGCACATGCCATTGGGCCAGCTTGGCTTGGATGCTGGCACACTGCAGGCAGGGGTGCCCAGTCTCTAAGACAGAATGAGGTGACAACTGGCTGGCTGTCCTGAGCAGGGGGGGGGAGGGTTGGGGCAGACTTCTCAGAGGAGCTGCAGGCTTGTAGGGAGGGCCCTGCACATTCTCCTTTGTGACCAGGCCAGAGGCTGCCAGGCTAGGAGTCTGCCTTCCTTCAGCCAGCCCTTTTTGGTATCTGGCTGGCAAGCTGCCTTCTGCCTTCCCCTGGGCTCCCAAGTGCCTTGCTTGGTGTCTCACAGAGCTGGGGACCTTCCAGCCTTTGCACTTCTGTTGAGACATCCTGCTTTATTGTCACTCAGTGTGCTCTGAGCTCCAGCATGTGGGGACCACCTCAAGGAAACCAGCAGACAGGATCTGTGCTACGCAGTAGTAGTATTTCCCCACTTCCACACAACTGGGGCATCTGTTACTAGGCCCCTCCTCTGTTGGTGCATCATTTCACATCACCAAGGTCACTCTGCCTTGCTGGGGAGCGGGTCCCTGGGGGAGGAAGGTGTTTGGTTTCTCCTGCCACTTTCTGCGCCTCCCCCCCTCCCCCCCCAATTTCCTGCAGGGCCCAAACCCTCCAGAGCCTCTTTCGCCTCTTCTTACTCCAGGCTCCTTGCTACTCAAGCCCCTCCCTGCAGAAGCCAGTGTGATTTGTAGGCAATCTGGTGAGTGACCCATAAACCCTTTTCTTTAGGGAATGGCTGTGCTTGGATTAAATGCCTGTAAAAGGAGCCCCAGTCTTGGAGGTGTACTGTAGCATGTTTCTGCTGTTGGTGACCATAATCTTTAAAACCCCTGGAAGGCCATCAAATACCAGAAGGAGAAAAAGGGCAAATGGTCTTTGCTGCATCCCATGCTTGATTGGATGTGGACTGAGCTCTCCATCTGGGGGGCAGGGCTGCTTTCATCAGACCAAATGGCTTAAGGGAACAGAAGAGGGGCCACAGGTCCTTGACCCAGTTAGTGGGAAGGAGGGTCCAAGACTCCTGTTCCAGCTAGTCCCACAGGTGACACTGGATCCTCAGTTAAGGGCTAAGGCTGCTGTGTGGTCCAGAAGTTGCCTGAGCTTAACCCGATACTGTCAGCACAGGACACAGTGTCCTGAGTGTCTGGGTCAGGGTGTGGCATGTGTACTCTTCTGGAGGCCCTATCTGCCTGACCTGGTGGACCTGAGGCGACCTGTGATAGTCACCATCCTTCAGCCTTGCATTTCAGTTGAAGCCTTTGCAGCTGATTTAGTGGCATCCTGGGAGGAAGAATTGATGCCTGGCCCTCCCCTCTCCCAGGGCCGCCTGGAGGAGGTCTCACGTCCTGCCTGTAGTGCCCCTAGGAATTATCTGGAAGGAGGGTCATTGGACTTCTCTGCAGTGCGGTTGGAGGCAGGAAAGAGCAGACTTGAGGGGTCTGAAGCCCTCTCTCCCTCTCCCTGGACATCAGAGCAGTGTGTGACATGCAGAGAGGGAGGGTCTCACCTGGGGGACCTGCCCTGACCTCTCTTCCCTGGATTCATGCCCCTGGCAAGGAGGACCAGGAGTTTCTCTACCAAGACGCCATGAGGCAGAGCCCTTTCTTGTGAGGTGTATGTAAAAGCCACTTTGGAAAAAGTAGCACAATATATGTATGTGTGTATATGAACAAACTTGTGTGTATCTGTGCATGCATGCATGCAAGCTTGTGTGTATGTGTCTGAGAGCATGCATACACACTTGTGTGTGTGTCTGTGCATGTGTGCATACAAGTTTAGTTTGTATGTGTGTGTATATGCATTCAAGTTTGTATATGTGTCTGTGTACATGTGTGTATACAAGCTTATGTATGTATTTGTGCCCCATGTGCTTGCATGTTTGTGTCCCTTGTGTGAGTGCATGTGTGTCTATAGATGTGTTTGTGTGTGAGTATATGTAAGTTTATATGTCATGTTTGTATGTGATGGTGTATCTATTGTGTGTGCATGTGTGTGTGCATGTGCACATGGATGGCACACAGCCAGCTCTAACCCGAGGAGCAGAGGCATTCTGTTGTTATAAATAAGGCTGGTTTTATACTCCCATCTGACGGCAGAATGCGCTGAGGGGGGCAGAGGCCACGCGTTTCCACACCTGGTAGGGAGGCAGGCGAGCGTGCTTTAAATCCCTCTGGCTGGGAGGGGGATGGGCAGTGGTGGCAGCCCCCCCCCCGAGATGCTCACTAATCAGCAGTGAGGAGGACGTCCTGAGGACAAGCAGCAAAGAAGACTTAGCTGGCAATAAAACAAGTGGATTCTGTAGTGGTTTTATGGGGACATTTCCACTTTGGGGGTTGTTAGAGTTAGTGCCTTGGTGACAAAAGCTGCGTTTGCATATCACTAGTGATGAGGCCGGTCATTTGCATATCACTGGTGATGGAGGCCGGGTGGAGCGGGAATGCAGACCCTTCCGGAAGCAGACAGGATGACATTTATTTCGAGCCGGGTGTCTTTACTACTTGTGTCCTGTAGAATGTAGATTTCCAACCCTGTGAGTTTTCTGGGCCTCTACACAGACGCTTCTGTCAGCCTGCAAGTGGGGACGGAGGAGGACATTCTCAGAGAGGGCAGCAGCGGCAAGGCTCCAAGAGGCTGCTGCAGGCTGACCTTGACAACAGACTGCCACAGAAGTGTCTGGGAGGGGCGGGGGTGGGGGTGGTGTCTGCCCAACACACCTAATGCTCCACATCGCAGCACAATTCACATACCGTGCAGTTAATCCATTTAAAATTACTTTTAGATTGTGTGTGTGTGGGGGGGAGGGGCATGAAGGCCAATGGCACTGGATCCCTGGAGCTGGAGTTACAGGTAGTTGTGAACTGACTGAGGTAGGTGCTGGGCACTGAACTCAGATCCTCTGCAAGAACAGTAGATTTTACCTGCTGAGCGGTGTTTGTAGCCCAATTCACGCACTTTAAATTATAAATTTTTATATAGTCACAGAATTATCCAATCAACACCACAGTCAAGTATAGATCATTTTCGTACCACGAGAGAAAACCCTTGACTCCAGCCTCTTGTCTGATTCTGGTGCACCCCTGAACCATTTATCACATTTAATTTGTGTCTTGGTCCCCTTCTCCCCTTTTAAAGCTGTTCCTTTCCTTCTTATTCTGAAAGATGGTCATGAAAAGAAATCCTGGGGTCTAGGGAGATGGTTCAATTGGTAAAGTGCCTTGCCACACAAGCATGAAGACATGAATTTGATTCTGAGAGCCCACATAGGAAGCTGTGTACAGTGCTGTGCCCAGTAATCTCGTTGTTGGGGGGATGGAGATGTCGATCCCAGGGGCTCACTGGCCAGGC
>CABHPH010001125.1:23477-79225 GCA_902168325.1 Peromyscus nudipes | reverse complement strand
CAGGGGTAAGTTTTCAATCCCTCTAATTTTATTTTTGCTTGCCTGTGGAATGAGGGCATAAGCATTCATTTTTGCATGCGGAGAGGGCTTTATAGGTATCCAATGTAATAGGCTTTATAGGTATCCAATGTAATAGTGTAAACTCTATGCATGCTACAATCAGTAGCCCATAATTGCTACTTGGTTTTTTTGTTTTGTTTTGTTGTTTTTGGATTGAACTGTTTACCCATCACCCTTACTTGGAATATTGAAGCAGTCAGACCATGGCAGATCACACCTTCAAGGTTCATATCAGGCTTCTCTGATGGAGTCTCACACAGTACAACAGAATGCAACACAATCCCACAACACAATCATAATATAATTTAATCACAGTGACTACTGCTTCACCTTTGCAGCATTTTACTGACTGGTAGTCAGTCACAAGCCCCGCCTACATGCAAAAACAAGACATTTGCAAGGCTGTGGCTCACCATGGGCCATCTCAGAATTCTGCCTCCCACTGTAGATAAGGAGAGATTTCTCCCAAAATATCTTCAGAGAAAGACTGAAATTGCACCCCTGTCAGTGTGTATATGCTCTCAAGTAATTCTTCATCCTCCTTTGGAAAGGCCCAAAGGAAGCCATGACTGAACAAAAGGATGAAGGGTCAAGTTCAGAGGCAGAAGGGTGAGGTGAAGGATAAAAGTCGTTTTGTAAAACTGTAAAATTCACATGAGATAGTCAGCTCCGCATAGCTCTCGAAACAGACAGATCAGTGGTATAGAACAGAGGACCCAGAACTAAGCTGACAAAGGTATACCTACCTAATTTTGACAAAAAAAAAAGAGCAAAAATACACAGTGGAAAAAGAAAGATAACCCACTCAACAAATGGTGTAGGCAAAACTGGGTACCCACCTGCAGGAGGATGGAATTAGATCCGTATCTTCCACCTTGCATGAAATGTACTCAAAACCATAATTTAAATCTATAAATGCCACAACTAGGAAGACATCAAGAACATTCACCAAGACACCAGGGTAAGTAAGACCTTTCTGAACAGAACGTCAACAGCACAAAACAGGCCCCAGGAATCAGCAGAAGGGATGGTGTGCGATCAAAACATTCCTGCATAACGAAGGAAACTGTCAGCAGAGGAAGGAGTCTGCAGAAAGGGAGGAAGTCTTTACCAGCCCAACTTCAGACAGGGGGCCAATCTCCAGAATTTGCAAAGAATTGTAGAAGTTAAATACCAAGGAAATAAAGCTACCACCTTCAAATAGGCTAATGAATTAAATAGCTTTAAAAAATTTAAAGACAAATGACCGCTAACTACTTTTAAAAGTGGTCAACATCCTTGGTCAGCAGGGAAATGTAAATTAAAACTACTTTCAGATAGCACCTCACCCCAGTCAAATGGCTATGATCGAGATACAGGACAACAGATGTTGGACGGGATGTAGACAGAGACAGAGCCTTATCCAAATTAATACAGCCACTGTGGAAATCAGTTTGGAGGTTTCTCAAAAGTTAAAAATACAACTACCATGTGACCCAGTTGTTTCTCTCCGAGGTGTATACTGAGATACCCACATCCCACCATAGGGATATTTGCATCCCTGTGTTTAATGTTGCTCAATTTATGATCATAAGGAAATGAGACCCACCTAGACATCATCAGATGAATGGACAATGAAAATGTGGCATAGATGCAAAGTGGAATATTATCTACCTGTAATTAAAACAAATCATAATATTTGTAAGAAATGGATGGACTTAGAATGTACAGTATTAAGTGAGGTAACATAAACTCAGACTGAAAGTAACTGCACACTGTCCTTCATTTGTGGATCCTAGCCGACAATATACACGTGCGTGTATATATGCAACGGGTATAAGGGTAGGTGTCGTATGAACTTTAGGAAGGAAAGCAAGAGAGGGTGCCATTAGGTGACAGGATGCCGGCAATAGACTCCTGATATGTGAAAGAAGATATAAAGCTATTTTTTCCTAGTTTCAAGTCCATCATACCTTTTCTTTTGTATGGTAAGTAAGTGAATAAAAATGTTACTGGTAGGCAAGTGTGAGCACCGTTGCTTCAGAACGGCCATTCTCACCGCTGAGTTGCAATGTTGGCAGGGGTGGGGTGGGGTGGGGTGGGGTGGGGGTGGGGGTGGGGGGCCCGGCTTCCTTAAAGTAGCTGTGCCACGTTTTCATTTGTGAGTTAATTAGAATGGAGTGATTCTATTCTTTTTTTTTTTTTTTAAAGACACATATTCAGAAATAGCAGTGGTATTAGGATGTGCATATTTAGAGGGGAATCCAAAAGCTTTGCGTGTGGCTGGCAGGAGTATGTGCCCTAAAAACTGACCTTACACATTCAGGCAATCCATTGGAAGGTTCTAGTGGTTGTAGCTGGAGTTTTCTCCAGTCCTGCCCAGCCCCATGGACCCCAGAACGGTTTATAAAATAATCACTCAGAAGCTCATATTAATTAAACTGCTCGGCCATTAGCTCAGGCCTACCACTGTCTAGCTCTTTTTTTTTTTGTTTTGTTTTGTTTTGTTTTTTTCGAGACAGGGTTTCTCTGTGTAGCTTTTGCGCCTTTCCTGGAACTCACTTGGTAGCCCAGGCTGGCCTCGAACTCACAGAGATCCGCCTGCCTCTGCCTCCCGAGTGCTGGGATTAAAGGCTTGTGCCACCACTGCCCAGCTACTGTCTAGCTCTTACACTTAAACTCAGCCCATTTCTATTAATCTATACCTTGCCACGTGACTCGTGACTTACCGGTAACTTACATCTTGCTACTCATTATCTCCTCTCTCAGTCTTCTTCCCTCCACCATTCTCCTCTCTCCTTGTCCCGCCTACATGATCCCTCCTGCCTGGCTACTGGCCAATCAGCACTTTTATTTATCCATCAATCATAGCAACATATATTCACAGCATACAGGACATCCCACAGCAAGTGGTTGTTTTCTTTTCTTTGTTTTTACCCGACCCTCCAAATTAGCACCAAGAGATGTAGGAAGATGCATCTCCATAGGGAAGGTCTAACTGGACAGAGCGATCATTTCACATCAAGAAATCTACTTCTCTGGAGGTAGATTTTTACGGGGCCTCTAGCCAATGCTAGACAGACAGCAAGGGGATGCCATTTCCATTTTCAGTTGTAAAAAATGAGGTCCGGAGAAGTGAATGCTTGCCTTTCTCTGGGCTTTAAGAACAGGAGCTGTGCCTGGGTCAAGTCCTTGCTCCACTGCCCTCAAGTCCCAGATGATCCGTCAGGAATTATCAACAACTGCTAAGTTGTTATCAACGCTTGCAGCCCAGGTCCTGTGACTTCAAAGCTGGTTCCCGGGCTTCACTCTAGCATCCTTTTTCCTCACCATTAGGCGCTGCCCCTGTTTCTTAGATCTGTATCCAGTGGTCCAGGGTGTCCATCCTTCTTTTTCAACTCTCCACATCAGCGCTCTCAGTAGGAACGCTCTTGGCATTTCCGCGGGGGACCACATGTCAGAAAATAGCTGTGAAGCCACACAAACCAACCTGCCTTGGGCTGGTGGAATGGGAAGGGACTGGCTGGAGGGCAGAGATGGAACAAGACTAGACTCCTCAGAACAAGTCACTCACACTGAGTGCAAAAATATAAGGAGGCGTTGAAAGAAGTCAGCCATCTTTGTTAATGCTACATTTATTCCAAAGCAGCAAACGAAAAGTGTAAGAATAAAACAGATCACAACTTGACGACAGAGTCGGACCCTGCCTCACCTTGCTTGCCTCACCCTATTATCCAAGGAAAGAAAAAGAGAGCTGATGTAGCAGACTGGGAAGACCATGGGGCTTTTCATCCTCCCTTCCCCCAGGCTTCTGAGAACAGCAATGAGAAGTGAGGGCCTCCCGGTCCACAGATGGGATCTGGGAGCCTGACTAGGAGCTCTGGTAAATGTTTGCTCCATCAACTCCTAACCCCGTCTTACCCGGAAAGCAAAGGATCCAGTAGATCTGCGCTGTTTCCTGGGCTGTAGCTGGGACTTGATAGGTGCTTACGGCTAGCCCCTGCCTTTGGGGCTCAGTGTTCTTATTTGCAAAGGGGAGTTGTGGAAGAGATGCTTTGGGGGGATGCTTTTTGAGGTTCCCCACTTCAGCCATTCTTCAAGACTGGACCAGCAGTTCCCGGGAAGCGTACTCTGTCCTTTATTTCACAAAGAATATTGAATTCCGAATAAAACTCGTGCATGCATCAAATGTGGGCATCTGCTTGTCCGTTAGACTCCCTGGTCCTCTTTCCATTCTCCCAGTGACCAGTGGCCCCCAGGAAAGGGACTTAGTTGTCTCCACTGGTCCCAGATGTCAGGACCCACAGAGGATTGGCAGAATTTTTTTCCATGGGAGCATCACATTGCCACCTACCTCTTGCAGTAAAGATGGTATCTGATCAAGGATCTGTGATTGTGTGATATTCCTGAAAGGCAGTGTATGGGTGTAGTGTTTTGGGGTTTCTATTGTTGTGAAGAGACACCATGACCACAGCCACTCTTGTAAAGGAAAACATTTAATTGCAGATGGCTTACAGTTCAGAGGTTTAGTCCATTATCCTTACGGTGGGAAACATGGTGGCATGCAGGCAAAACATGATCTTAGAGAGGTAGCTGAGAGTCCTTATGTCCTGATCGGCAGGCAGCAGGGAAAGACTGCCACATTGGGCCTGGCTTGAGAATCTGAGACCTCAGAGCTCACCCCTCAGTGACACACTTCCTCCAGCAAGTTCATACTTTCTAATAGTGCCACTCCCTGTGGTCCTACGGGTGCCATTGACATTCCAACCACCACCGGTAGTAGACTTCTCCTCATAGATGGCCATTTGGGAGTTTGCACCATCCCAAAGACAGCATCACACTGTTATCCCTGAAGCCACCATTCAAGATCACAACCTTGCTAACACAGTAATCAAATAGGTAAGAAATCTCCAAGGTCCCATAGAGGAAGCAGGTGCAGGGTGCATCACCAGTCCACCACAGTGAGGGGATAAAGCAAAACATTTACAATGACCAAGTCTTCACACCCTAGGAGAGCATCCTTTGGAGCACAAAGACCTCTGAGAACAGGGCTGGTTGATGTGTTGCTTCAGTGGGGATGGAGGAGATGGAGTACAGGGAAGTCTGCTGTGCATGTGGTAGGAAACCTTCACAACAGACTCAGCTCTTGCATTGGAGGAGGTGTGGCTTCTTTCTGGGAGGACACGTGACACAGAGAAAAGCAAGTGGCTGAAAGCGGAGCAGGAGACAAAGAGGAAGGCATAGATCCTCCAGCTTGGTGGAGCGAGGAGGAATGGAGTTTAGACACCCATTCTCAACCTAGCCTCGAAAGGCAGACTATGGACAAGGGGTGTGGAGCTGAGAGTCTATAACTCAGTCACAGGCACATTAGCTATTTGACCTTGAAACAATCACTTGACCTTCCCAGGTTCCTCGGACCCAGCTGTAGGCCGTGGAACTCTCTGCACAGGGCTGCTGTAGAGATGTAATTAGTTAAGACAACAGCAATGAAGTCCCTAAAGCGGTTCTTAGAATGGCATGATTGCTCAATCAAGCTTATGTGCATGACGCTGATTTCATGTGCTTCTTGAATGTGCTAAGAGAGGCACAAAAAGTTGGTAAAACAATATTTCTAAGTATGTCTCATCACTAGGGAGACTAAGCAGAGAAGATTGTCCTCAGGAATGTGTGTGTGTGTGTGTGTGTGTGTGTGTGTGTGTGTGTGTGTGTGTGTGTTTTCAGCAGTGTGGCATGTATATGTGTGGATGTACATGAGTGTGTGTGCCTGTGTATATATGCCTGAGTATTCATGTACATGAGTGTGTGTGTGTTTTTCTGTTTCTCTGGAGACCATCAATGATACAATCTATTGTTATTTATATAAAAATGGAGAAAACAAATTCATACTTATGCCTGTCTCACCGGAAGCACTGGGTGGACACTCTCCTTCCATTGTGTGGCTTACTTTCCATGGTGGTTGAAAAGTGGATGCCCTCTTCCTAATGTTTTTCTACAGATGAGTGAGGTTTGGAGAGCTGAGTTATTTGTGGGTGGCCCTAGGGTAGAAGGACCCCACCCAGCAGAATTTCAAGCCTTGATGTGTTCTATTACAAAGAGCTGCCCTGCTGCTTTCCATGGGTCAAAAACACCAGTAAAAATCATTCTTATTAGCAACTCATGAAAGAGTGAGGTATGCTTTTCTCTCCTTAAGCCTGAGTAAGTCCTGTGTAGTTAGAAGAAAACTCTTACTTATAATATCTGATGAAACTATTATTAAAAAAAATAGAACTCAACCACATGGGCAAAGTCATGCAAGAAAAAACAGAGACGATCACAAAATCTTCCATGGTAAGCATGTTGCTTGCGACATACATGTTTCTATAAAGTACTGGAAATGTGCCATAGCAACCATGAATATTCCAGAAGAAAGGGGGCTACAGCATTCAAAAGCTTTACCAACCAGTAACACATGTTAAAATAACAAAAACAATAATAAAATTACACAAACGTGAGTAAGATGCCCACGTGCACCGGAATAAGTAAAGCGCTTTACCTCACAAAGACTTGGAGTTTCTCTGGGGTGTAGGTGCCAAAAGTGCACAACTTGTGAGTTGCTGTTATTGGAGGAAGGAGATTAAAAAAAAATCAGCTGTCCATGAGTGTGGCCTACAATACACCGAACAATGGTAGCTAATGGATGTAAGGTGTCACATGCAAGTGATTTGCATATTCCTGTGAAACTCTGGTGAGCTGTATGCATGCAAATGTATATTTATCAATGCTGCTAGAAGAAATCCACATTTTCAAAACAAATATAGTAAAATTGATTATAACTAGGCTCAAAACTTAGCCCAAAGGTACAAAATGGAAAAAGCCTGTACTAACAGCAGCGTGGATTAGGGGATTGCCTGTATCCCCTGGGCCCGCACAGTGCGATAGCGGAGTCCAGGGTTTGTGTATGGGCCAGTTTGCACTAAGAAAAAACGCCGTTAGATAAAGCAGGAAAGAAAGCACAGCATGTCTCTTTGGAGGTTTCAGGTGAGGGAGAATGTTAGCTGATTCATCACACAGGGAACATCTTTCCTGGGCTGACCAAAGTCAGCGATGTCCCTGGAGGAAATCCTGGTCTGAGGAGAACACTGGCCACAGAAAGCATGTGTGGTATCTTAAGATGGTAAATCCATTGCTTCCAGGATTTACCTGGAGAATATCTGGGGTTGCTTTTGACATGTCTGTTGAGAGATGGATGGTGGGAGCTGCCCTGAGGCTACCAGGAAAGAACATTGACTCCTGATCCCCAGGACTTTCCCTAGACAAGGCTGCTTCCACTTCAGAATGAATAAAACATGTCTGTACTGACCTGGTCGCTGGCTTCCCAAACCTTGCTTTAAGTAATAACAGAGCAGAATCAATGAACAGGGAAACATTCCATTGGTTAGAGCACTGTCCCATCCCTGTGTAGGTACTTCCAGCTAGAACCATGTCTGTCAGAAACTGTCACTCAAATGAGGCATGTTTTCTAAGTCTTCAAGTCCCCACTACCTCGGTGCTGCCGTGCAGATGTGTTCCCCCCATGGACTGTGCAGAGTTTCATTCGACACATCTGCCCTTGTCGTGGGAGCACCTAGCTCTCTCCCACTGTGGCCGAGTGTTGCTGCGGTGCAGATGTTGGACTAGATTCATCTAAGCATCACAGAGACCTAGCATAGGTTTACCCTTAGACAGAGAGATGCACAGGATGCCAACTCATGGAAGACAAGAGTCCAAGGCCCTGTGTTAGCCCTGGGGTCTAGGCCATGTCCTAGAAATGGGAGTTCAGATTGTTGACTGAAGGCATGGTCATTCAGTAAAAGCTATTTTCCTTGTATCAGTTAATTAGATAAAAGTATGCCCTAAATTATATGGTAATGAAAAATAGAAATTATAAGGGCTCTTTAATGGCAGAGAGAAATAAATAAGAGTATAATGTCAAAACAAAAAAACAGCGTAGGCTATGAACACAGCGATTCAGTATGAACCCATTGTGTCAAAGAAATGGCCTCAGGTTTACAATAGTTGTTTCTGGGTTCTGAGATTGGGGTGACTTTTGTTCTCATGATTACACCTTTAGGTCATTTTCCAAATTATCTGAAATAACCCCATGGTCCTGTAAACACAGGGAAGGACTCACTTTGAGGACAAGTCATTTCATCTGGTGCCTTGGTTGGTGTGTTTATTCAGTTGGGGATAGGATAACTCTGGATAAAGGGGATCTAACTGTTGTTTTCTTTCCTTTGCCTGAAGAGGGCCAAGCTTGCCTTTGCTGTGGGACTCTGGGAATTCTCACAGCAAGAACCTGGTGCCTGAGGGGGAACATCTTTATTCCTGGGTTTCTATTACAGACCAGAGGAGTCCCAGAACACCTCTCCACCCCTCCCTCTAGCCTGAATTTATTTGACTTTATTTTCTTTAATTGTAGAGGTTAGTCCTAAATGGTGCCTAGAGGGGGCACAAAATTAACACACTCCAGCAGTAAGTAAATCAAGAATTACTTCCAGTGGGTTCTGCAGGCCTCTGCAGCCTGTGAAATAGATTTTATTTTTTAAAACCACCTTTATAAATATCTTTTTTACACAGATATAATTAGCATAAAATTCTGGAAGTCAGAATCTGGCTCATGGCCTGTGAGATGACTATAATTCACATTTTCAGTTGATTAAAAACAGAGAGAAGAATTTTGCTTCACAATATAAGAGATTTACCTGCAATACAAAGTCTAGTGTTTAAATAAAGTTTTATTGGGACTTAACCAGGCTTATTCATTTGTATATTGTCTATGGCAGCCTTTGCCTTGCATCGTATGGTCTCTATCTGCTTTAGAGACCAAACTGCCAGCAAATCTGAACTGCACTCTGTCCTAGCCCTGTGTGATCTGATATGGCACAAACAGTCGGTGCTTATAAAATACTTCGTGTATTTCTTACTCTTTAGCTGGGAATGGGGTTCTTATCTCACAGTTCACTGCCAATGATCTCTAAGTGCTGATGACTATGACTTCTGCCACTCCTGGGATAGCTAGGAATCAAATTACTTCTCCATCTCTATTTTAATGTCTAAACCTGTTGGACACTGGTTTAGAATGTCCTAGCTAGGGGATGGCAGCAGTTCACGGTCCCTCAATGGCCGTGTGGAATGTCAGTCTTCACCTTGCCATAGTTCAGAGGTGTACATGAGACTGAAAGAGAAAGCGTGCACAGTGGAAATATGAAATGTTCGGGTTTATTAGTCATAGAGAGTAGCATTGTCTGTCTGGAAAATATATCTGACCTTCATTCATCTGGAGTCTGTTATTCGGTTGATGGAAGAGTTAGGTGTGTGGTTGGAGGATTGGTTCACTCAACAACAGCAACTGTATCTTGGCTAGTTTGTAGTACGCCGGGTATCAGGATACATATACCAGCCTGGCTCCCAACCTTGAGGCATTCAGTTGGGTCACCTCCCCCCATAGTTTTTCCTTTACACATCCAAGTCCATGAGACCAACATGTCAGTCATCCTGAACTATGTGTATGTCCCTGGACTCACTGGAAACTATCTTCCCTTTGACTACTCTGTTTCTCTTGTGTAAACACACTGTGATATTTCCTATTGTTGTGAAGCTGTAAATTCATTCTGGAAGAAAGGAAGTACATGACCTTGCAGGGTCAGCCTTGTCCTAACTGTCATCGAGGATGACTGTGGGAAGAGTAAAAATGTCCCATAAGTCATGGGGTCTCTGTTTATTCACTTGGTTAAACACCCAGGAGTTAAGAAAGACAGGCTGGAGAATTCCTGTCCACATTGATGGTGTTGTTCAGCACCCCCTCTGTCGGCTCAGACAGTCGCTGGCCTCATGTGACCAGTGAACAATTAAAGCAGGGCTAATGGAGTAGCAGAGGAGTTAATTCGGAGCTTTCGTCACTTTCAATTAGCTTCCCCTTGAACAGCCACATGTGACGGGTGGCCCCCTCGTTCCCAGTGTGGCTCTAGAGGATGTTTAGATCCACTTGTTTAAATGTTTTTGTTACCATAACCAAGATATAATGTGTTTAAGAAGATGACCGTTAAGCACTTTTACAGATAACACAAAACACCGTCACTAGGATTATACTAGGGCTTAACTTTCTCCAGTTATACTTCCCTTCTGTAAGCTTTTTCTTATGAGAGGCCTTTCATTCTTATACAGTGTTAAGCCCTAACTTAGGCTGGGTGTCCAAAATCTAAGGTCACTGTACCTCTGGTAGGATACGGCCTCTCAAAACAACAGATTAATGAATTCTGTAGTGACATTGGAAATACTCAAATAAATATGTTAAAAAACACTCTACATTCTTTCAAAAAAAGGTATCAAAATCTTGATATATGACAGGCATCATTATTCTAGGTACCGGGAATACGTTGGTGAGAAAATTGGAGCCGAGGGAATCTGAGGCACACTGCGGACTTCCCCATCCACAGAGCTTGTTAGAACTAATGAACTGAGCAGGAAGTGATCTTGCAAGTGTGGATTGTCCTAAAATGACGGTGTTACTTCATACTGAATAACTCCAACCCCGCCCCCCACCCAGCCCATTCATGTCTTAGCAAAGCATGTCGGTTAAGTAAGGAAACATAATTGTGCTGGTTGTCTGGAGTCCTAACCAACCCCTCCTGTGAGTACAGGCATCCTGCTAAGTTTTCCTGTGCCTTCTATCTCAGTCTCTCCTTCATCTTCAAATGGGTTCCCCCTGTGTATGTGTCCCCAAGTTCCATTTTACATAAGGATCTAAGTCCTATTGGAGTAGATGACCACCTGACTCTACTATGACCTCATCATCATCTAGCGAGTTACATCTACAATGAAAAGAATAGAATGCTCACATTCTGAGGTTCGGGGGTTGGGGGGCTTTCGTCTGTGTCTGGAGGGTGTAAAAGTAAGCATGAAAAACGAGTTCCAGAGTAGTCATGGCTCCTCTTTGCACAGACCTAAGTAACGTGGGTGCTAGCATTTCCCCATAAGCACCTCCCTCTGAGGGGTATCCACACATTTGACATTGAAACAGGTCACTGTCATCAGCAAAGTTCACACTTTGCTGAAACAGTCAGTTGAGTTAACTAATCAGAGGTTGATGGGTAGGGAGGTGGCTCCGTTGGTTAAGAAGTCGCTGTGCAAGCATGAGAGTGTTCGAGTCTGCAGAACTGATGTAACTCACCTGTAACTCTACTGATGGAGACATCAGAGACAGAGAATGGTAGATTTTCAGGGAGCTTGAGAGCCATCTAGCCTTGTCTACATGGTGAAGAGAATAGTAGGAGACTCTGTCCCTAAACAGGATAGAGGTGACTGAGGACTGGCACCTGAGGGTGTCCTCTGGCCTCCACATGGCCATGTGCACAGAGGATGTATATATGAATGGCATATAAACACATCACACAAAGATCTCTCTCCCTCTCTCCTTCCCTCCCTCCCTCCTTTCCTCCCTCCCTCCCTCCCTCTCTTTCTCTCTCTCTCTCTCTCTCTCTTTCACACACACACACACACACACACACACACACACACACACACACACACACACAATTCTTACAATGATCCAAGTACTTTACAGTGTTTTGTTGGGCAGCATTGAGAGCTCTCTCAGGCGGCACGTAGCCCGTATTTGAGGGTCTCTGCCATTAGGTGGTCATTACAAACTGTCGGCCTAACCAACAGCTGCAGGAATCACACTGACATGAAAGACAGATGTTATCACGATTTTTAATGTAAAAGAAAAAAAAAAGAGTCGTATTTGGATGTCTCTTCTCCTCAAAATGGATGTCTATTTTCAAAATATTGCACTGGCAGCTTCAGCAGAAGCCATCTCTTGCCTGGAAAGGAAGAGCCGCCGGGCCAACATATGCGCGTGGATATCAATACAAGCCTGGAGTTATACATAAGCAGAGGGAGTTCTGACAGGAAGCCGGGCAGCATGCCACGCAAGGAGCTCCCTTCGTCGGGCGCTTCCCTTCGGAATGTCTCCCTGGCTGTGCTCTGTGTACACAGCAAGGGGAGCAAAAGCCTTCTCTGGTCTATTCTGAGAGTAGCTTGCCACGGGCAGATTCAGCCACTCCCCTGGTTTCAGAATCGATCCACACGGCGTGGCCTTCCTCTAAAATGGGAACGCGGCATTCTGGATTCTCTTTTATTGATCAGTCAATAGACAGAGGACCAACATGACAAATTCCACATAACAGCTTTTGAGAGAAGAGAGCAAGGATTGTGTGTCAACACCCCAGTGGAACTACACGGTCTGTCTTTCCATGCTCTGTGCTGCTTCCAACCCTGGAAAGTGCTTGAAATCTAAAAGTCAGGAAGAAACGTTTAAATATATATATAATTAAGAAAGGCAAAACAAAACAACGGGAACACCCCCCCCCAAAAAAAAAATACTTGAAGCAAAAGTGAGAAAACTCCCTTTGAAAAGGTGATTGACAGCTGGATTAAGGAGACCAGAGGGGCTGGCAGCTGGCTAAGACTCTGCCAGTCTCTCTTATCTTCTCCACTTCTTGGGATTTTTTCTTGTTGCACAGAGACTAGGGTGGTTGATGATGTGATTAGTAAGCCCCCATGCCTGCAGGGATGTGGCTAAGCAGAACCCAGCCCCCAGCACAGGCATGTGCAAACGGATCTCAGCGGCCCTTATTCCCAACCATTGCCAGCTCTGGTGCTGTTTGGTTTTGTTTTTTCTTCTTCATGTATCTTCAAAGAAAGCTGGTAGCAACCACCCATCAGGACACTTCTCAAGCCCTTGGCCCTCCCTCCCAGGCCTGTCTTCCTCACCCTTACTAGAAACTGTGCTCCTGCTGTTCTTTGTGATTCTGGCCGCCATGTGGGTGGGCAGGAAAATCTTCTCTAAGCTTCACAGCCTTGCTGTATACATCTCATATTTTATTTGCATGTGCATCCATGTGTTTGTCGGTGTGTCTGTGTTCGCCTGTGTGTGGAAATGCATGTGTGTTTGTGGATGAGCTTGCATGTGTGTGAGTTTATGTGGAAGCTAAACATCAGCCTCCATGTGTCCTTCTCTGGGAGGCATTCACCTTCTTTTTTGGGAAAGGGTCTCTCAGCGGGACCTGAGTGTCTGCCTAGGCTGCTGCTAGTGAGTTTCATGGGTCTGCCTTTCTCTGTTTTCCCACTCTTGGAACTGCAAGTGTGAGCCACAGTATCCAGCTTTTTATGTCGGCGCAACAGATCAGATTCGGGTACTCATGCTTGCTTGGCAGCCAAGTGTTTTACTAATGGTGCTACCCCAACCTCCTGCTGCATATACAGTTCTTTAATCACTCAACGACAATCAAGAGATGGTCTCTTTCTATGTCCCACCCCTGAGCAACCAGCAGCAGTTGACCTAGCTGTGTTGGGCATCTCTCCATCTCCACATTCTTAATGGGTAGGTAGATGGCCTGATGGGGCAGTGGAGATACCAGGTGGTAGGGACCTGTAACTCTTCCATCTCCCTGGCAGGCTCTGGGTGTACAGTGTCTCCTCTTGGAGTTAGAATCCACAGACCCCAAAGCTGACAGACATGTTTAAGGAAGGACTTGGATGAATGCTTTTTATGGTTTGGTGCTGTCCGTGGTCTATACCTATGTAAAGCATGCGAGTCTGGAATGTTCTTCCCTGAGATTCTGGGCATGTGGAGGACAGAGACCACCCACCACTCAGTTTCAGTGTTAATACCCCCCACTCATAGACACTGGATATTTTCACAGATGAGTGAATAGGCCTGCCAGGGGAATCTTTGGCAACAGAGGGTAATGGATGGGTCATGAGAGTGTCATCCTTAGAATACGGTGGTGTCTGGAAGGAGACACGAGTGGGCTCAGACTGCTGGAAATGCTCATATCTACATGGGGACACTCATTGAAACGGGGTGTTTATGTGTGTGTGTGTTCAGGAGTGTGTACTTGTGTGTAAATGCATATACATATGTGTGTGGAGTCCAGAGGTTGGTGGGGAGAGTCTCCTGGGTTGCTCTCCATCTTACAGTGGAGAGGTTCTCTTGCCAATCCTGGGATCACTAATTAGGCAAAGCAGGTTGCCAACTAGCCCAGGGCTTCTCTTTTCTCTGCCTCCACAGTGTTGAGATTACAGGTGAGTGCCATAGCCCCTGGTCTTTCTGTTGGAGTTCTGGGGGTCAAACTCAAGTCTCCATGCATGGCAGTCCCTGGCTGAGCCATCTCCCCAGTCCAGAATGCTGGATGTGACTTGGACATCTTGACATTCATTTGCTCTTTAATGTATGAGTTGACATGAAAATGTAACAAATGTGCTCTGAACAGCCGAGATCCTCTTCTTATCTGAGTGCACATGAGTAGGTCAGCTGTGGTCCTCATTCCCCATCGTCCAAGAGAGCCGGCTACTAGTTCTCCTCTACGGCCATATCATAGTCTGTCCTGACCGGCAGGGAGCACAGTGCAGCCATCTCCATTCACAGCCTACGATCCTGATGTGCAAGAACACAGAATTCCCGCATTCTCTTTTTTTGCCTTCATTGGCTTCTCACGACTTCGGAAGCTCCCGCCCTTCCCCCTCACAGGTACATGGATAGGATCATTTCCACTACTTACCCTTGGCCTCTTCTAGACTGCTCCAGGAAGTCATTTCTAGTGCACCGCTGGAGACAAACACCATTCCAGAGAACAATCCAGACACTTCCTTTCTCCTTACTCTTACAGCTTGCTGATTCTAGGAGTGGATTGAACTCGGGAGTCTCACCTCCTGGGACAGAATTGCTTCATTACTCCGACTTGTCATGGCTGCAACACATGCCCAAGAGAGGCAGTTCAAAGGAAGAAGGGTCCCTTTTGTCTTGTTGTGTGAGGCATTTCGGTCTACGGCTGGGCAGCGCCATTGTTTCTGGTGATGGTGTGGCACCGATGAAGGAAAATCTAAGGAGCGCGTTGTTCATTTCACAGGAATCAGGAAGGAGAGGTGGGAGGGGAAGGAGAAAGGACAGAAGAAGAAATAGAGAGAGATTGACTCAGGAAGGAGCCAGGGATAAGATACCCCCTTTAAACCTCCGCCCCAGTGATCATGATCCACTTCTTCCAGTGAGGTACCACCTCCTCCAACCAGCATGATCTCATCAATTGGTCAGCCCACTGATAGCGCCAGCATGATCCAATCATCTCCTGCTAGTATTGTCAACTGGGGGCCAAGCTTCCACACCAGAGCCTGTGAGGGATTCGAGCGTAATAACACTGACCTTTGGGACAGAGCCATAGCCGAGTAAGTCTGGAAGTAGCTCATGTCCATGACGGCATTCCTCCTTAACTTTGCATGTGGTCTGAGACATATCACAGTCCTCTGTGCTTGCTTCCTTACACTCCAAGTGTCCACTCCAATACTTGCTTCAGGAAACTTTTAGGAATTTGCAGGAACATCAAAATAGATTTTTAAAGTGGATAAAAGAATCAAAACATTAGATATCAGGTTCACGTCCGTTTTTCTATCGACTTATTCTGGGGTTATTGATCATATCACACGGGGTAGGAGTGTGCTGAATGCTCATCTTCTCAAGGACTTGCAGTTTCAGGGCATGAACAAGAAGCTGTGCAAAGTCCTGTGCTTTATAATACCTCAAAGCAAGAGCTGCATCATTTCATAGCCTCTCTGGGATCATTTGCAAAACAGGAGTGTTGGGTGTATAGTATTCCCTTTCTACGTCCAATAGAAGAGACCCAGTCCTAGCAAAAAGAAATCATTTTCTAAGTCTGTAAGGGGCAGAGTCTAGATTTGAGCCTAAGCTTTACTTTGCTGCTGCTTTTACTGCGTTATGTGTGCACAGGTGCATTTGTGTGTAGGTATGTGTGCACATGGATGTCTGTGTGTGGAGTCCTGGGGACCTCAGCTGCGGTTCCTCACATGCCGGCCACCTTGTTTTATGAGACAGACTCTCCTACCGTCCTAAACTCATCTAGTTCGTGAGGCTCGTAAACCTCAGGGATCTACCCATTTCTGCCTCCCCAGCCCTGATATTCCAAGTGTAGGCTACCATTCCTAGCTTTTTAAAACAAAGGTTCTGGGAATGAAATTCAGGCCCATAAGCTGACGCAGCAAGCATTCCCTAACTGAGCAATCTCCCCATCCCACTTTAAAATACTGTCTTTTTATTGTTGCTGTTGCTCCTATTTCTTTTGCTTACCTTGTGTCTCAGACCATCTGGCTGTATTTCCTCCCATGCTACTAAAAACAATGGAAACGTCACATTTCCAAGAAGACCCTGTGATGGTCTGCAACATTTTCTTCTTCTATACTCTTGACTTCATTTTCCAGCATTTTGGAGCCGATGGTAATTTCTTCTAAAAGACACTCGGTGCCTTTTTGAGCACACACGCGACTTGCTGGTTTAACTACCAACTCTTCATGTGTTTGGAGGCCTTTTAAAGGTGGTGAAGCCCAACATGGGAAGTGTAGTTGGGGTTTTCTCCAGTCCCGCTCGCGCAGCAGGGTAGAGCTAAGAAGCTGCCTAGTTATCCGAAGCAGTGCAGAGTGCCCAGCTCCATGCCACAGGGCAGGCACAATCTCAGCTGCACTGCAACTGCTCAGCCCCCGGCTAGCAGCCTTGGAAGGTGCATTCTGTGGTGCCAAACACTCTATTATGTAAAATGTGTGATTTTCAGTATAGGAGCCTGTTCTGGCTTTGTTCCCATTAGATAAGAACACCCTAACGGAAAAGCAACAGAGGGGAGAAGAGAGTTTATTCAGCTTCCAATTTCTGGCCACCTCCCATCATTGAGAAAAGTCAAGGCAGGAACCTCAAGGCAAGCTGGCTTGCCATTTTACACAGAATTACCTCCGACCAAGGAACTTCATCACAGCCAAAGAAACACGGAGGAAGCCATGGAGGAATCTGCTTGCTAGTGGGCGGGCAGGATTATGAGTAGCTAGCTTTCTTAGTCAGTCAGGACCACTTGTCCAGGGAATAGCACTACCCACAGTGGGCTAGGCCCTCCCACATCCATCAGCAATCAAGATAGTTGTTCTGTTGTGCCCATAGGCCAATATGATGTAGGCCAGCGTTTCTCAACTTGTGCGTTGCAATAATTGGAAAAGGTATTTCTGATGGCCTTAGAAACTGAAACACTGTTCAGTAGCAAAATTACAGTTATGAAGTAGCAGTGAAAATAAATGTATGCTTGGGGGTTCTGAAGACCACTGGAAATATGTGTTTTCTGATGGTTACGACCCACAGGTAGAGAAACGTGAACCTAAGCAGTTCCTTAATTGAGAATCTCTTCCCAGATAATTCTAGATTGCTTCAGTCTGACAGTTCAAGCTGACCAGGGTGGAGGTATCAACATTTTATGTGAGGATCTTGCTGGTTCTGCCTAGCCCTAAGGTCCCTGAAAAGCTGAATCTCACATGGCACTCTTGGCACCTTGGATGCCAAGACAAAAGAACAGGATACTAATGGTATTAGGATCCTACAGGATGGCAGGCGTAGGTTATTAGTATGAGAAAGTAACTGACAGGTTTTAGGAAAGGGAAGATTTGTCCCCTTTGCTCATAGTTTCAGAGGTGAGAGGGCAGAGAACAAGAGCTCACTTCATGGTGGACAGGAAGACAGAGAGAAAGGGAATACAGGAAGTGATCATGGAAAGAGAGAACCCCCAACTGCCTACTTGACCCAACTATGCCCCTCCACTCACCTTTTCCCAGATCCCAACAATGCCTTCATATAGATGCAGTAAGGGATTAATCCACTCATTATAGTGGTGCCCTCAGGATCTAATTGTCTCTGGAAAATACCATATAGACACACCCAGAGGTGTGCCATGGAATCTGTACAGCCCTCCAATATGCAATCCAAGCAAGTTGGAAATTAAGAGCTGCCTTCGTACCTATTGCTACAGAGGCTGTGTAGTGATCATTACAATAGGTCATGGGCAGCCAGCACTTTCCTCACTCACAAAGTATTTTAAAAACTATAGCGTCTACACTTAACTAACCTAAGACTCATAAAGAGATAAAAAACACATGGGTACTCCTGAAGTGTTTAAAGGTACAATGATTCAAGAATTTTGTCAAGGTCAAGGATTTTGTTGATATCGAATAGAAAGTGAAATGTGTGGCTTGACCAAGTCAGCTCACGCTTTGGACCACTGCTAGTGTCATACTTAGTGGAAGTCAGTAGCATTTGCTAAGTTATTTGGAGAAAGGGAAGACAGGAAGGGAGAGCGGGCGGTGAGGAAGCAGGGGAGGGTTGCACAGAAGGAGAAAACAGAAGAAGGAAGCATAGAAGAAAGCATGCTGTCAGTGCTGACCGTGTGAGGTAGTTGGGTTAGAACTAGGATGTGATTATGATGCCAGTGTGTGTTCATGGCTTTGATGTGTTTGAAAGAGTGATACAGTTGTAGGGAACCTATTGGTCCTGAAGACAGAATCAACTAGGTTAGAATTCTGACCCCAGAAACTATTCCAGATGACACTTAACTGCAGAGGCTCATGGGAAAACAAGAGAGTCTGCGTGGGGTATATTATCCAAGAGTGTAACAAACCTAGGTATGCAGTACATAAAACCTGTGGTTATTTGTGAAGAAGGAACATCATGGCACGTATGGATCTTCGCAGGGTTTTTATGTTGGTGTAGAACCATTGTTGGCAGTGAAGTGAGCTGTGTGTCCTATAAAGTAGACAAACCGCGCCCCACACCCCCCTTGAGGAAACTTCATGCAGGGCAGAGTGGGAACTCTTGGGTTCCGGGCTCCCAGGAAGCCAAGCCCTTCATGACATGAACTGCTAATGCAGAGTGAGAACTTCCCAGTTTAAACCAGCGGCTCCAGTCCCAGGCTTGGGGGCTAGGAATCTGGGGGGGGGGGTCACCAGTCATGGCATCTATGATGCGGACAGGGAAACGCCATGCGGGCCACCCCCTCGCCCAGATGCTGGGTTCCGTGGGGCATCCACATGGAGTTTAGAAATCGACTTTCAGACACAGAGAGCAACGTGTCCTGATGCTGAACACAGCTTGTTAGAGCTGAAGAGACCTCGGGGACAACCTGGTCATCAGCCTGCTTATCGATGGATGTAGGCAGTGAATGTAACTCCAGAACACAGCTTAAGCACCTACCCTGAGCCGGGTGGTACCATAACCAGTTTCCATCTCCAACCTCCACTCCTTCAGCTCCCCATCAGCAGGGGCTTCCTCTGCTACTCCCGCCTCTAGAAAACTGCCATTCAGAGAAGTGGAGTTGACCTCATTCTCCACCCTGGCATCCTCCTCCTGCCTGACCGTGGTACCACTGGTTGGTGCCCGACACACAGTGTGATGAGGAGCGAGTGTCTCTGTGAGCCAGAAGGGAGAGGGGCAGGCTGAGGAGGTCCATGCTCTAGACCTGCCACTTGAGGACTGGAACTTGGGTGAGCACTTCTGAGTTTTCAAAGAAACAGGACCTACTCTGTCCCTGTGCACAGGAAGGAAAGGTCATGTGGGACTTGCGGGGGAGGCATGGAGTCCTTGTTGCTCCTGGGTGCTGCGATTTCATTCATCTCAAAGTTTTATGGTCACCGCATGGACCCTTACCGTGGCTTCTGCTCTTTAGGGCATTCACAGGTGTGCACCTTTTTATCCTTCTAGATGTTTTTCCCTCCAAATAGCACATACAGAAGTTGTTATTTGATTGTGATAGAGGTGACAGCGTAATACTAGAAGCTTTCTCTTCTAGGAGCCTCCAAGCTCTTCAGTCAGCACCCCTGACTCTCCATGTTCTTCTGCATTCATCTGATCAAGAGCCAGACTTGACTTGCTCTCTCTAGATGCTCTTTGTAACCTTGAATTCCTAGATGGTCTTAATAAAAAAAAAAAAAAACCCAGAGCCAGATATTAGGGTAAATGCTGAAAGACCAGAGAGACAAAGGAACAAGCCACCTCTTACCTCTAGGACTCCTCAGCCTGAAAAGCCCCAGACGAAAGGGCTTCAGCTG
Source organism: Peromyscus nudipes (assembly GCA_902168325.1). Lineage (NCBI taxonomy): Eukaryota > Metazoa > Chordata > Mammalia > Rodentia > Cricetidae > Peromyscus > Peromyscus nudipes. The sequence goes on along the minus strand of CABHPH010001125.1, from coordinate 59,245 downwards.
AAAAGGCTTCAGTTCCTGTCTCCTCACACCTTATATACCTTTCTCTGCCCAGCCATTAAAGGTGTGTGCCTCTCAAGTACTGGGATTGAAGGTGTGTGCCACCACTGCCTGGCTCTGTTTCTCTCCTAGACTAAATCAATGTCATATAGTTCAGAGTGGCTTTGAACTCACAGAGATCCAGATGGATCTCTGCCTCCCGAGTGCTAGGATTAAAGGTGTGTGCCATCACTGCCTGACTTCTGTGTTTAATCTAGTGGCTTGTTCTGTTCTCTGATCCTCAGGTAAATTTTATTAGGATACACACTATATCACCACAGGTATTCATTCTCCCTCGGTGTCATTGACTTCCCTAAAAGTGATGCTTCGGAGACATCAGCCGCAAGGTCCATGCTGTGAGAGGCCTGGGGAAACCAGTCACAGATGGGTAGCCTGATTTAGGACTGTCCTTGTGCTAGGCCACATTGGCCAGAGCTTCCTGGAGGGAAGCCTTCAGCTGCTGGGTATGCCTGGATATCAGAAACACTTTCGCTTCATGATGCTCTCTCTGTTGGCTCTTGGGGGGATTCTGGACCCAGCTTTTTAAGAGTGTTTGAACTGTGGGAGCCACATTCCTTGATCCTTTTCTCTCTGTGCAAACTCCTTCTGCATTGTGCCTTATTAGTCCTATGAAACAACGCGAGAAGACCCTCTAAATATTGCACAGCGCATCAACCAAATGATAGGGGAAAATGTAAGGAGGCTGAACTCAGGCTCAAGTGTAAGATAGAGGGCATATGTCAATGATGTGATTTTTTTTTTCCAACAAGGAACAATCAACTGTCACAGACGGGCACGTGGCATGTTGGTTTTGGAACTCAGAGTTCTAATTTGCATACCCGGTTTTTTTTTGGTTTTTTTTGTTTGTTTGTTTGTTTTTGCTACCTCCCTGCCTGTCCCCTACAGAGCCCAATGGCTCCTCCGCCTAACCTTACTTCAAGAGGCCTGTCTCTGCCCCGGGGCCCTCAGGGAAGAGGAGACTAGTCTGTCTCAGCTAGGCCTCTGAAAGCCAAACAGCTAGCTCCTGTCTCCTGGTTTAACGAGGAAGCCCCAAGTCAGGAAGGCTGGTGCCAAGGTTTTATGGAGGCCTTGGGCCAAGGGGCCTCACCAGGAATTCAACTAGCCCTGCCTCTCTCCCCTGAGATCTGCAAAAGGCAATCGACTCTGGTAAAACCAGAGAACAATTTCCCAAGCAGGAGACTGGGAGTTTTTAACGAGCCAAGTGAGCCGGCCTGGTCCTCTCCAGGTCCTGCAGCCTGGCTAATTAGATCACTGGTATAAGGAGACTTTTGATGGGCACAAAACTGAGCAAAGTATGGTGGCTTAGAGGGCCAGCCCTGCCAGATCGAACAGTAGTGAAAAAACTGGTCCCCACTGGGGTTGGAGATATTCTGGAAAGTTCTTCCTCCTTTTCACCCTCTTCCTCTTCTTCCCTACATGGAGCCATGCCTCTGATCATGCTCAGGGAACAGCTTTTAATTATTTAGAGACAGGCCAGGCATACAAAGCCTGCGAGTGTTACTGAGGAAGTATAGAACATAATCTCCATTATGTCACCCATCGTTTAGTCTTGCCTCTTTTTTTTTTTTATTTCTTTTTATGGTAGTGTTTTCCTTGACCATGTCAGGCTAGATTTCAAAATACAAAATGGCCTTGTTGGATACTTATGAGAGCTAATACAGGAATTATCAAATAAGCTGGAAGTAATGAGTGCATCTTTGAAGATCCACTGTTATATCTAAGGAGGAAAGGGCTGGGGGTGGGAGGGAAGAATGGAGACGAGAATCATGCTGGCCTGGCTTTTATAAAAACAAATTACATTTTATTACAAATCAAAATACAGGAAGGTGAGAATTACTAAATGACAGTGGGTTATTTTGCTGAGTCGGAAGGCTCTGAGCTGCCGATGCCAATGTTTGAAAGATCTGTCCAAATCTACCCATGTTTCAGAGCTGTGGATACAGGAATTCTGACCTAAAGGCCCTCTTCAAGCCAGGGAGAGAGACTTTATTAGAAGTCAACCTTGATCTCAGAATCTAACCTTCCAGAATTGTAAGAGGAAGTGTCTGTTGCTTATTAGAACCAATAAGTCTATGTCTATTTATTTTATTGCATGATTTTTGTTATAGCAACCTTCACTGACTAATACAGGGTCCTAGAGAATGCTGACATGATTTTACTGTGACCTTTGCTCGCAGGGAAATCCTTCACTTTCTGTCTGCGAGGTTCTGAAACTCATGCCATGCATGCTCAACACCTCATGCCTTTCCTTCAAGTCGACTACATCTCCACCCTAGTCATAGATTCCTGCTGGCAGAGAATTCTTTCCTCCTAATATTAGGCATGGTTGGGTGACACGAGATGACTAATCCATTAGGAGAAGGTTAAGTACTGTTGGCTTTGTATGGGATCAAAGGCTTTCAGAGCCATTGCTTGCCCCTAACTCGCCTCTTCTACTTCTACTGTGACCGTAATGTGTTCCAGATGTGGGCTCTGCTTTGGTCCAAATCCCAGAACGAGGAAGACACATGGAACCAAGTGAGACTGCCATGGCCAGCACATACTGAAAACAGTTGCTCTCAACTGTGACAGACGCATGAACCTGCGCCATTGATGAGGTGTTGGTTATGACCGTCAGGGCAAACCGGGGCTCCGGCAAAACACATCCACACAGCTGCCTTTTCTACTCTTGGTCCTCGGTGTTAATTCTGTCAGCCTTCCCCCATCTCACCTCCATTTTACTTTTTCATCGGGATGTGTTTTTCTCCTTCTCTCAACTTTGGATGCTTAACTCAGATAGAGGTTTTGCAGGGTGTCTTCCACCAGGCCCTTGGGTTTGGTCCACCGCTGACATCTCTGATCTCTGGTGCATACCTTCATCGCTGTATTCACCAGCAGGAACAGCCTCTGTACATGTCTCTCCCGACAGATGTTAGAGAGCAAAGCACCATGTATCACTCACTGTTCTCCAATGCTGGCCTCAAAGCTGCATTCTGTACGGACAGGGCAAATCATCTGGACTCGACTCCAGCTCAGGAGGCCTCACATCAGACACATCAATGGGAAGGAGGAACATTCCATGGGAGGCTCCTCAATAGGCACAAAGGGTGCTACCAGCAACTAACTGCCTGGTCCTTCTCTGTCTCTGGTGCTCCCCCATCATATCCAGTGCAGAAACACACGGCCCCAACAGAAGGTCAGGCACTCCCCTCCTGGCAAAGAAGGACCAGGGACTGGCTGGCAGGCAGGTTGTGTCTGGAATCCATGAGCCGCCTCTGTCCCAGGTCACCCATATCCAAAGCCACTCATCACAATGAAAAGACCGAGTAGAGGGAAATGTCACACTCAACCGCCACCACCATCAGAGGTGGTTAAAAGATGCTCCGGCAGTGCAAAGCATACACTCGGCAGGTACTGTCTTATGATTGAGGTTGGATTTCTATTTGGCAATAATGATGCAGCTAGCTAGATGATGACATTTTGAAAGACATGAGAACTGGATGGGAAAACAATTCATGGGCTTCCACTTTGCTTGTGACCAGGCAAGATGGTGAGAAAACAGACCCCAGGGTTTCCAGCTTCGAGTGCCTCAGAGTGATCGGGATTCAAACATGTGTTACCATGGGAGTGCAGAGAGGGGATGATCAGTTCCCACTTCACCCAGGAGAGAGTGGAAAGAGCCAACAGGTGGTACGATTGTGGAGAGGGGAATGAGAGCTCAGTGGAGAACATCCCCCACCCCAACATACACGTAAATACCCTTCTATACATAATACACACATACATATACAAACATATGCATACACACTTGTATACACAGGTATATACACGTAATACACACATGTAAAAACATACATATATGCATATACATACATTATGCATGTATACACATACACAAACACACACATGCACAGACACACCCACACAGATTCAGCTGAGTTGTGGCAATGCACAGACTGTATTTTTCACAGAGGAGCATCTATGAACAAATGAATTTCTCTGAGGATGTGGACAGATTACACCAGAGAAAATATTTGGTAGGGAATATTTGATTTGATGTTGCTGGTTCATTAGAGAGCGTTCAGTGACCTCTTCCAAGTTCACAGTCTTTGTTCATTTAAAATCTCTCTGGGACTTGAAGATCAGTGGGCAAAGATGGCTTCTGTGTATCAAGATGGAGCAGTAACTTCCCAGGTGTTTCCGGGTCAGTGATTCGACTGAGATCTGCTTTCTGATCAGGGTCCACAGGTTCACAATGGAGTGACAGGCAGAGCCTGTTAATGTGGTGGGGAGTGTTTCTTTTTCTGCCAATGGTGTGTTATTGTACAAATATCCGAGGCCCAGTTTCCCAGCTGTGAGAAAGAGGGCAGGATGCAATGTCAGTGAAATAAAAGCTCTCGGCCAGGGGACAGACAAATCACAGGATGCTGTGGGCAACCCATCCCCGTGTTAGTAAGCCTGGGAGACGTCAAATCTAAAACTTAGGTGAAAATTGGCTATTGATAGGCTCACATTAGCTTAAGCTCTGGCAGTGAATTCAAAGTAAATGGTTTTCATGTCAAAACAGACCCTTCCAGAATGTCCTCTTGATTTAATCTTTGTCGCGTCTCTACTGCAGATCGAAAGGGGACAAGGTTTGAGGAGCTTAGAAGTGAAAACTCTCCTTTCTTCTCTGTGCTCTGAAATAATGTGTTTTGTAGACAAAGCCAAAAAAAAAAAACATATGAAATATTTTCTAGGTTGGTGTGAAACTTAAGTTTCAGAACCCACACGTGACATCGTTACTCTTCATTTTCCCAGTTGGAAAATGAAAAGGCAAGGTCAAAGCCTTCAGTCACTGGGCTTCCACAGCCCGGCACCAGGTTTGTTCTTGTCTGCACTCTGAGATCATGTCACGCTGTGTTCTCTTCTTTTCAAGTCTGCCACGCTCCCATGTGCTTCTCTCTATCTGTCCATCACGGTTGGTCCTTCCTGTCTGATGGTTCCTGAGTAGGGTCCACAGGTTCTCAATGGCGTGATAGACAGAGCCTGTGAAGGTGGGTGGGGAGTGTTTCTTTTTGTTCTTGTGCACCAACTGAAATGTGTCATTTCCTGCTGTTCTGGGTTCAGTGAGCCTCCCAGATCAGCAGTGTTGGGGGTCACTCGGAACATGTCAGTAAGGGAGATCAGAGATTAGCCTTGGTATTACATTATGATTCCACACATCTTGAAATACTATCTCTGCCAAGCAATGCTCACAAGGCATGGGCTTGTAGAAAGCTACCAGGATAGCACTTACAATAAGGTATATGGGGCTGCGAGTGTGACTCACTGGTAGAGTGCTTACCCAGTGTGTATGAGGTCTTGGGTCCTAGCCCTTGTGAGCGCGCGCGCGTGCACACACACACACACACACACACACACGGGGGGGGGAGAGAAAGAGAGAGAGAGAGAACAGAGACAGAGGCAGAGATGGAGAGATACTATCTTGGAAGGAAGGAACGAAGGAGAGAGGGTCCATCAGGGAAGGAAGGATGATAGGTTGATGGACCTCCAACCTCAGTTAAAAGAAAAAAAAAAGGAAAAAAAAAGAAAAAAAAAGGCAGCAAGAGGGCTGGAAAGATGGCTTAACATTTAAGAATGCTGCTCGACGCTCTTGCAGAAGGCCCAGATTCAGTTCCCAACATCTATACTGGGTGGCTCACAACCTCCTTCAACACCAGCTCCAGGGAACCTGATACAGTCTTCCATCCTCCTCTGACACCTCCACTCATGTGCACACACCCACGCACAGGCGTACACTCATACACATAACTAAAAATAAAATGTGTGTTTTTTAAAAAGGAGTTAGCTTATTCTAATTTTAATCTATAATATTAATGTATATTACAATACATCATATACCTTAATGTATATATAATGAATGATAATGTATATGCAGTGTTTAAATAGTGTGTGTATTATATATATACATTACACTAACATGTAACGATATTAATATAACAATTCAAAACTGTATGGGTTTACTTTGTGTGTTTGGCCTTACATGTTTAAATGCTGCATCATGTTTTCATGCCTACAAAAGCATTCCTGTGAGAAGGAGTTTAGAGATTTTGCTAGAGTGTTGGGGAGCTTTAGCTATCACCCGGCACCGGGTAATTAATAAATATTTATAGAAGCACTCAGAGAGTACTTCTGTTTAGAATGTAAGATGTCATTCCATGAAGTATCTCCTGTTGTGAGTTCTAGGAAAACGCCTGTCATCTTTCTTGCCCTCTGGGCACTCCTCTGTAGACCATCCCTACTGCCCCCAAAGCCTGGCACATCCTGTACACCAGTCTTTGCTTCTGGAGGTTGCTCTAGTGGGCTTCCTGCCTCCCAGGCTGTGTGTGAAGAATCTTTCCATTGGCTGAATACACCTGAATTTTCTGAGCTCAACCTACCCTTTCGCTTCCTATGATTGCACAGTAGTTGTGCTGTACTGGGAACATGTTCCACTTGCCTTCTCCTGTGAGTTGGAATCACCCATCTTGAACCTGCCTGCTTTGTTCAGTGTGATTTACTTATAGGCCATCAATCTTCTGCCCCATACCAAATACGCCATTAATTTTCAGAAGAAAACAGCTGCGTGTTTTACATCTTTATATTATATACCAGGCTCATGTTAGAAATGCTGAATAACCTGATTTTCGGTAAAAAAGGAACTGAGCTGTTTAAACCTTCATCTCACTGAGGTATGTAAGTGGAAACCAGAGATCTCTTGCATCTCCACAGGCAAACAAAGCTACAGTATACTAGAAGTAGTAGCGGACATGTGGAATGATGGGTGGATGTTGGCATTGTGGTCCATGAGGAAGAAAGCTAGAAATATGATGGAGTTTGGGAAGCCATGCTGCCTGCAGAAATTAAGATAAATGTCTACAGAGCAGTAAATATACTCTGTGTTTGACGGAGCATGGCCAACATTACAGAATAGGATTGTTGCTGAAGCAGGAAAGATAGGAAGGGGAATCACTGAGGAAGCCATCAGCCACAGGAGGAAATAAATAGGACACGGGTTCACACACATATACGTGTTGATGAGCCAGGGACTGAGCAGTATGGTGAGCTTGTACTTCTGTCTTGGTTTTACCTGCATAAGAAGAGATGGCCCATATCCAAAAAGCCAAACAGAAACCAGCCTAGGAAGCATGGAGTGTTTGGGCCCCACCCCCACCCTTCCAGCTGGGGCCAATGCCGCCTCCTCTCTGAGCATGAAGTGGTTCTCTGTTTTCATATTATGGGGGCGGGGCAGTGGGGGGGGGGGCGGCGGCGGTCGTCTGGTTTGTGAACTTAAAATCTTCTTTGTACCTCTTTGTACATATCACTACCTTTCTTCCTCCTGGGCCACATTTGAGGAACAATGCCCATCTCAGTATACCCCCTGTTTCCTCCGTGGCACTGGATCAGCAGGAAATGGACTGTAAATATTTGTTATTTGTTGATGGGTTAAAAGTAAGCAAGCTGTAGTAGACTTGGTATTAGAACTCATCCATCTTCACCAAGGTGGTCCTGATGAGGAGTCTCCCCTTCTTTTTCTTCTGTCTGTCTGTCTGTCTGTCTGTCTGTCTGTCTGTCTCTCTCTCTCTCTGTCTCTCTCTCTCTCTCTCTCTCTCTCACACACACACACACACATACCCAGCAGGTGTTTGTGGGCATTTCACACAAGGCACACTCCAGGCACACACAGAAACTCCCAGTCTCTATTTTCTTCTCTCACTTGACCACTTCCCAAGCAGAACTCCTTGAAGATATTTCTGTCTGAAGGCCATCTCTTTAGATGTCAAGGTGGCCTAGCAGCTTCAGCTCTGCCCTGCTTGTGGAAGATAAGTTATCAAGGAATTCAAAGGCAGTTAGGTTGCCCAGCGCAAAGCTTTGTCTGTGGTAAACGTATTTGCCTTCACTCTTTAATCTGAGTATACTTATCAGGCTAACAGAAACAGCAGCCTTAGGGTTGGAGCCTTGGCTGATTAACAATGGTTTTACAAAAGGGTGTGTTAAGTTTATGTCTTTTTAGTAACCGAAATCCCCTTAACTGCTACAAACCATCTCCCAACCTTGAGATCATTTAATCCTGCCTTCTTAAAGCTACAGGACTTTAGATGCGTTAAACAGCTCATCAGTATTTAATGCATCCGTTAGGCCTGGGGATATTATATTTAAAAAAAAAAAAGGAACCCTGCTACATCTGCACAGGGCGTTTATTTCAAATGTGCAGTTATGCTTTTCCCGTCTATTTAAAGAAAGATGTCTAGCAATTATAATAACTTGACTCAAGAATCAAATATTTAGGGCAGCAAACAGTGTCTATTTCAGGCATTGCAGCTGACGTACATTCTTGGGACCTACAGGATAAACACAGTATTTCATTTCATGTTCCTAAAAAGGGAAATAGCCATGAGCAAAATGAAAAGGCTTTGTTTCCACACATGTGTGCAGCTAGCTGGAGTCTGGGAAGCAGAGCCAGGCTGTTAATACAGGTCTGACACAGCCTATGATTGAAGACATTTAAGAGGTTAACGTATTTTAGTCTCACACAGTGACTGAAAGAAGTATATGTCTATATAGTCATCGTACATTAGCAGAGCCTGTAATTATTATCCTAATGGATCTTATCAAAACCAGCAAGAGCGAGGCAAGAAATGGATAATTACAGGGTGATCACAGGGAGATGTGTTTTCTCTCCCCAAAAGCTTTCCATCAGCATAATGACCGAAGTATCTGGGACCCATTTGGAGGTGCATTAACCAGATGATGTGACTGCTAAGTCACTTATTTAATTAGCTCTGTCCACCAAAGATGAGTGTGATCCAGATTCCCGCTCCCCCACCTCTCCTGCTCCTCATAGAAACTGTTCTCCCTTCTGCTGACAGCCACTCCTCCTTTTAGATTAACCTTTGAAAAGTCATCATTTCAAAGACAATTTGTATAACTTTCTCAAATGAGTATATAATATTTCATCCATCCATCCATCCATTCATCCACCCACTCATCCATCTAACTCCATCCATCCATCCACTCTTCATTCATTTATCCAACTATATCCATCCATGCATCCATCCATCTGTCCATCCACTCATCCATCCATCTGTCCATCCACTCATCCATCCAGTCTTCATCCATCCATCCGTCTAGCAATCCATCCATCTCTAGACCCTAATTTCCTATGTATTTCCAAAATGTATCTAAGATATCTGTCAAATAAACAGTTAAAGACAATTAGATATTTTTAAAAATCAAATGAAGAAAAACATAAAGCAAGAGAGAGGAACAATGTTTGTGAGAGAAAGACAGACAGACATAGTAGAGTAAGTATACATGAAAGAAAGTACCTGGTCCTGTAGGGTTATTTGAGGGGATCCTTGACTTAGTTTCTTTTCTGGCTATATATCCCAAGAAAGAAAAAAATATGCATTTAATATGTGTATTTTATATGTCTTTCTACATACACACACATATATAATCACTTTCAAATTACTCTATCATTAAGGCAAAAAGTAAACCACTGACTAAGCAAAACTACAACTATTTTATTTTCTGAATCAAATACTATTCACTCAAGGTCTTCATAAAGGGGCCACTGACATGATGTAGATGTCACTGTCCATTGCCATCTCACCCTGACACAAGGGCACATATCTTGTGGCTGCTTCTTCTAATCCTCCTTGGTGAAGCCTGCAGCCGAACACACCCAGGTGAAAGTGAACCGAGGCAATCAGATTGAACACCTACATGAACATCTCTCAACACTTTGGGTTATTAATACAGCTTAGGCGGAAATCGTGAGCTTTATATAACTAGTTTGTTTTCTACCGTGATATTAAAGTCAGTTATCGGAGACAGTAAAAGGAGGTGAGTCACCTTGTGAATCCATGGAGATGAATGCCTGACAGTTTAATGTTTCTCAAACAAATTAATCCATGTGTTGCAAAAGTAGTCCTTCTCTCTGGCTCCCCTCTTGGTTGTTTAGACATTGCACGCTCTCAGAGTAACCAGACACTGGGTGAAAATACTCCATGGAGAGGCACTGGAGAGATAGCCAGGCCCTGCCGCTTGCTTACAGGACCTGCTTGCGCAAGAGTGTTGTGATGGTTGATTTTATGTCAGCTTGTCTAGGTCATGGCATCCGGATACGTCACTGACAGTTACTCTGAATTATTCTGAAACATGTGTGACTTGGTTCAGGGTGGGATTTGTATTGAAATCAATGGACTCCAACTAGAGCTGGTGGTTCTCCAGATATGAGTGGGCTTCGTGTGGTTAGGTAGAAAGAAAGTCTTGACCTCCCTTTTCCCAGCAAAAAGAGTCATCAGAAGACTGCTTCAGACTTTTAACACCAGCTGCCCTCAGCTTTTAGCATGCTGGCCTCCCCACCTGCTTTGAACTCACTAAGTCTCTACAATCACCACAACCAATTCCTTGAAATAAATTCACATCACAGATACTGGTTCTGTCCCCCACCCCGGAGTACCACGATGAATACAAATGCATCTCTACTCATTGGTCACCTGGATCACGGCTATACTTCTCAGAGTCACTCGGGTGGTTATCCTAGCTCTGACCCATTCAGAATTGCACCCCAGTCACCACAGTAGCTACCACTACCTGCATGGTCTGTGGTCCCCTGAAAGTCTCCCTTGGGAACGAGGCAGGTCGGCTGGAAGCATGGACCCACCTGAGGAGGGAGCTTGGTTCTGGAAAGCCCAGCTGTGGAGACCCTGATAGCCAGTTCATCTGGTCGTGCTCCCGTTTTCTTGCTCTGAAGAGAGCTATGGTTGCTGGAGCAAGGCAGACCTGAGCAGGGTTTTCATAAGGATACAGGGTAACCTCTCAGAAGAAGTTAAGTAGGGCCTGGAAGGGTAGCAGGGCACACCAGGGGATGTTTAAGTTGATGAAGAGTAAACACTAGAGGGCCATATGGCTCCCCCTCTCCCAAGATAATGGGTACTAGTTAAGAATGTGAAACACAAATAACCCTCTGGAATTTTCCAGGGTACACAGATATCAAGTCCTCTTTGATTGGAATTAGATTTTATATCTACCAAAATGTAGACCGCCTCTCCGTCTGCTTACAGAAAACAGGCCACAGCCTTAATTCTATTTTTTTTTTTTTTGGGCTAGGCTGAAATTTATATTTGCTGCCAAATTTAGTGTTTTGGAGTACATGGCGACATGTCTACTGTTGGTAAATTACTTCTATAAAATATTAATTGAAATGAGCATAATGAAGTAAGATGCTTGGGTGTGGTGGTAAATGCAGAACATAGCTATAGACAACAATAGGAAAACCACGAGCATTTAGTGTCATACAAACTGGACTTCAGCCCCAGGTGTGGGACCTGTGCGGGGGGACTCTAGACAGGTCGGAAATGTCTTAGGTTACACACTTCTTTGTAAAGTGGGAAGAAGTCTACTGACTGATCCAGGAGGCTTTTTAGAGAAGTCATTTTTTTAAAATTTTACTTTTATTGTATGTAGGTCTATGTGTGCTCAGGTGCCTGTGAAGGTCAGAAGTAGGCATCAGATTTCTCTGGAACTGAAGTTCAGGATCTGTGAGCAGCCCCATAGGTGCTGGGAACCAAACTTGGGTCAGCTTTAAGAGTAACACATGCTCTTCACGGCTGAGCCTTCTCTCCAGCCCCTTAGAAATCAACTCAGCCATGAACTCAGAAATCTAATTTCTAACCAAAGAGGGTGCCTCCCTCAGCTTCATTCTGTCTCACAGGTTAAACCACTCACCACTGAGAAGGAGGGCTGGAAGGGAACAGCCAAGAACAAAAACACTCTTGTTGGGGCGATGACACTGGGCAACGTGAATTCTTCACTCTTCCCCACTTTCTGTAAGGTTGCGTCATTTTATTCAGCAGAAAAAAATCCAGGTTGGAAAGTCATCCACACCCTTTCACAGGCTCAGCGAAAGTAAAGAGGGGGACGTGCCAGAGGTATCTGGCTCTGGTCTCTGGAGTCTCCGCTGCTGAGTCTGCACAGAGAGAAAGGAGTTCCATGTAGCAGTTTCTTCTCTGTTAATATCAGCCTGCCCAAACCATTGCAACATCACAAAAGCCTCCTGCTTTCCTACACTCTGAGTATCTTTCCGGCAAGAGCATTTTTTTTTTTTCCCGTAACAGACCTGCAAGGTTGCTAGGCACACACAATGATAAAGAGAGATTCTAATTACCCAATACTTGTTTTGCTTAGTCTGTTTAGAAAAAAGAAAAAAAATTGCATCATATCCCATTTGATCATTGTGCAAGGCAGGGTGGATACCTAGATTGGAAGTTAAGTAAGTCTGAGCTCTAGGCACCTTTGCAACTGAGACATCTATTTATACTCAAGCGGGAAATACCCAGTTGTTCTTGATTAGAAAGAAAGAAAGAAAGAAAGAAAGAAAGAAAGAAAGAAAGAAAGAAAGAAAGAAAGAAAGAAAGAAAGGTAGAAAGCCAGTAGAAATAGGCACAGCTATTCTTTGCATATAGAGAATGCACACTGGAAAATTTCCATTCTCCTCTGCTCAGGTGAGGAAAATGAAGGGTGGGTCCTTGAAAAGCTAGAGTCCCAAGAGCATTGTTAATCACCCAGGCTCCTTTACTGGTACAAAAATCACCAGTAATGAAATTGCTTAGCGTGGGTTCAAATCTCCATTCTGACATGCACTGGTTATATGAATGGGAGGAAACGACTTAACTTTAATGTGATTTCCTTCATTTTTATGACGGGAACTAGGCTCCTGGTGTTGGGAACCTATGAGAGAAAAGCTGTAAGGGGCAGAGGCCGGAGCTGCCAACGTGATAGGTGATCTGTATACATTGGTTCCTTTCCTCTTCTCCCTCTGAAACGGCTTTCTCACCTCATGCTTGTGTACTGAACCCTGTTCCACCCCAGCACCCTCAGCAGACCTGGGATGGAAGCTGCATGCATCCTGCAGAGTGCTCAAAGCATACAGGCAGGGAAGGAGCTGAGTACAGCGAAGGAACAGATTCTGGTGAACATGGGTTGGGGGATGTTCATGGTGCCCTCAAGAGTGGGGAGCACTGAGAGAGACGGAAGGTGGAACTCTTCAAAACTTGGAGATCCCAGCAGTCACGCTTGAACTAGGCTTCCATGTAATGACACATGGTGATCCCTGCCCCTGACAATGAAGCTACCAGCACAGTCGGTTCATACAGATGTTTATCCACTTAGTACTTGTCTTAGTTAGGGTTTCTATTGCTGTGAAGAGACGCCATGACAACGGCAACTCTTATAAAGGAAAACATTTCACTGAGGCTGGCTTCTAGTTTAGAGGTTTAGTCCATTATTACCATGGCGGGATATGTATGGTGGTGTGCAGGCAGACATGGTGCCGGAGAAGGAGTGGAGAGTTCTACATCTTGACCCGCAGGTAGCAGGAGCACTGAGACACACTGGCCAGACTTGACCTTATAAGACCTCAAAGCCCGCCCCCACAGTGACACACTTCCTCCAGAAATGCCACACCTCCTAACAGTGCCACTCTTTATGGGCCAAGCATTCAAACACATGAGTCTGTGGGGGCCATTCCTGTTCACACCACCACAGGTGGAGCGTCATTGGCTCCTTGTAAGCCTTGATTTTCTCAGCCTACAAAATGTGACTGACATTCCATGATCCTTGATCTTGTGTTCCTGTTCCGAGGGACAGATGGGCAGTGTCAGGGAACAGTGTGGGGCCATGGAAGCCGATTCAAGTACAGTTTGTCATGCATGAAATCCTATGTAGATGTGAGGCTGTTCAGCTGCATCATCACTTGCTCAGCCTAGGAGAAATAGGTTTGAATCAAAGGATTCCATGTGCTGTGCAGACTCCATATGGGCTCTGTGGATAAAACGGAAGCCGATTTTTGTTTTACATGTAGAAAAGACAAACAGATGAAAAACTGATGTCCATCCTGGGTGTCCCTGTGGGTATCCAGAGCACATGGCTCAGCTGAAAACGCCGCCATCACCCGGTAGTGTGCCTGCCACACTCACAGTTGTCTTTGGTACAGGAAGTACACTCATGTAGCAGGAGTCTTAAAAGTTCTTATTAATAAAATCAAACCTGAGGCCAGTTATTGGGGTGAACGCTGGAAGGTCAGAGAGACAGAATAAGCCACAGCTATCTCACCTAGCCGGATCCTCAGCTGGTCTTGTTTCCTCAGACTGGAGGCCTCTGAGTCCTCATCCAGGATGGGTCTCAGCTGAACTGCTGCTAGAAGCCTGAAAGCTTAACCAGGCCAAATGCTTCTCCAGGCCAAATGCTTCTAGTTTCTGGTCCTCACGCTTTATATACCTTTCTGCTTTCTACCACCACTCCCTGGGATTAAAGGTGTGGGTCACCATGCCTGGCCGTTTCCAATGTGGCCTTGAACTCACAGAGATCCAGATTCTGTCTCTGGAATGCTAGGATTAAAGGCGTATGCTACCACTGCCTAACCTCTATGTTTAATATTGTGGCTGTTCTGTCTCTGACCCCAGATAAGTTTATTAGCATGCACAATATTTGGGGGAATACAATACCACGTATCTCTCAAAGGGCTAGAGTACAAACATCTCACTTTCTACAATCAACGAGATGAGAATGAAGCTGAATTTACCATGTAAATCCAAATTAGGAGCATTGCTACAGGCTGGTCCTCTTCTCTTTATTCTTTTTTTTTTCCTTCTTTTCTTTCTCACTCTTTCTTTCTTTCTTTCTTTCTTTCTTTCTTTCTTTCTTTCTTTCTTTCTTTCTTTCTTTCCTTCCTTCTTTCCTTCTTTCCTTCTTTCCTTCTTTCCTTCTTAATGCTAGCTCAGAGGGTGCAACTTTTAACATTGCTGTCACAGACCAAAAGAGACCTGGGAGGAAGCCTTCATCAAAATAATCCCGATGTCTGGAAATGTGATTCTCTGTCAGCCCTCCAGCACTGGGTGGCATGGAAACACAGCGTGAATCCAGTAACCATGTTTCCAGGAACAAGTGTGGGCTAGTGAGCTCACCAGGATCCACTGGATAGGTCCATGCCCATGGTCAGATAGACATCCCTGGTGAAACTCAATGGACCATAAAACAAACCCAAAAGGTGTGACTACAGGCAAGAGACCCTAGGGAAGGAGGAGGCTGACAAGGCTGTGAGAGATGGGGGAGGGGCGGAGTCATCAGAAGGCATCGTACCTGTATGTGAAATTGTCAAATAACAAATCTTATGGAGTGAGAACAGAAAAAAATGTCTGGCATTGAAAATGCAACCTGCATATTTATGGCATGATTTTTAGATGAAAGAAGGTTCTGATCAGAGTACTGATCACCTTTATTCTTCCGGTAAAGACTATTAAGTTCTACTGTTCATGACTCTGCCATTCACAAATACTAAGGAGATACTTGCCCCTTTCTCCTTACCATTAATTTATTTAGTCAATCTTTTAAATCTTTTAGTGTGCCTTCCTTAATATTTATTATGACTTTGGCCCTCATTGCTTTGCTCTGTCCCTTAGGGTCCCTTCCTGTGGCTTTTTATGTTCCTTTGATACTCGATCCTGTGTGTGTGTGTGTGTGTGTGTGTGTGTGTGTGTGTGTGTTAAGGATTTATCTACCTTTTATTCCCATGGAATGCTCTGAGCTCATTTTGCATTTTCCTCCCTCCAACTCGACAGTCACTCATCCTTGGAAGAGGCCCTCATTTATTGAAATTTAGCCCTACTGGGGACTAAAATCTGTATTAATTCAATGAGGATGCCAGTATTTCTGTCCCTTCTCCGCTGTCAGAGCAAAGAAGTAAACATAAATACATAAGCATGTGTTTACATATCTCTAAATATTTCAACATCAAACAACTGTGTTGATATTAAACGAAGAATGAATTTGTCCCAGTGCCTACAAACTGCATCTATTGCTGTATGCTTTAGTCTAGCCCTTCATTGAGCTTGTCTGCACATCCCCGCTGCAATAGCCGAGACCCGGCTCCCAACACCCACACCCCATCTCCTGACTGTTCAATTTGTTTACAATATGTCCATATGTTTTGTGTGTGTGTGTGTGTGTGTGCACATGACTGAATTAGTAACTGACAACTTCACTGACACAACCTATCAATGAGAGCACAATCCTTCTGCATCTTGCTCTGAACCTTAGTCCGTTGTCTCCACTCATCTCCCAGCCCATCAGGGTAGCACCTTCTTCATACCCAACAAATCCTCTGTGACTTATTTTATACACTTGAACTATACCTGGGTTATTTTGTCACTGCGTACGTCTCATGGTAGACCTCAGAATGCTGAACGAACCTCCTACATGACTTTAAAAATTGCATAGATCATTTCATTCTTTGTGCTATAATGGTTGATGGGCTTTGACAAGGTTACTGTCATATACTTTCCAGTATTTTGCCATATAGAATAATTTCAACAACCTGGAATATACATGTGCTTAATTTCTTGCACTTTCCTCCCTGTCCTGAGCCCCAAAACACTGATCTCCCACAATCCCTGTGCATTCAGCCCACCTATTCTGTATCCAAGTCACTGCCCTTCCAACAACATTTTATAGAGCTGTTTATTCATTCAAGCTGAAGTTTTAAATTGGTTCTACTGAGACAAGCAAAGATAATCCCAGTGTTAAAAGGTATAGATAACCCTTTACATATTAAGGAAAATAAATCATTTTGAACATACTAACGATTACAAATATGTACTCATTAGTACAGATCTTAGGACCAACATTTAATTAAAAATTAAAAGTCATAATTATGGATGTTGGGTTATGTATCTTGATGCAATTGAGATGTGTTCCTAAACGTTTACAGGTCTAACAAAATTTGTAACAGCTAACGTAGCCAAGAGATTGTCAGTATTTGCATGTAGCCTATTTAACTGTTTAAAGCAGACCCTTGAAGTCTTCCATAGGTAAAGCCTTGAATTTTGAACCTTCATGAAGAGTAATTTAAAAATTGCAAACCCTGTTCATCTATCAGATTAGTATAAGATTGTTTACTATAAAAGGAACATATTGACTGAGGCCAAATATTAACTGGTAAAAGACTTTAAATCTTTTTTAAAATTGCATTGACTGACTGACTGTGTCCATTCCTGCATATGCACCATGACATGTTAACAGAAAGAGAGGACAATCTGTGGGAGTCAGTTCTCTCCTTCCATCAGTGGTCAGTGATCCTGAGAATTGAACTCAGTTTGTCAGTCATGGCGGCAAATGCCTTTACCCCACTGAGCCATGAGCCATCTTCTCGCCAGTTCTAGTAAAAGGATTTTGAGAGATCTTTGATAACAGATACCAACATGCTTGAGTGCGTTGACTTACAAGTTTCATTCTGGTGTTCTGAAAGTTTTGGAGCTGTGGAAGGGTCATAAACAGGACAGTGCCCGCAACAACAACATTACAGTCATTTCCCATGAAGCAGCTGTAACAGTTGGGGCAGATTTTATCCGTTATAAATACACTGTTATAACTCAGTTATAACTCAGGTATGAACTAACTTTATACTTGAAACATTGGTGAAGAGGGCAATTTCTAACACACTTGTCAACTTGTGTTTCCCAGTGTGAGCATCTAACAGGGCCAGAGTACCATGGACCAGACTGGAGGATGCACATTGCTGCAGCATGGGGGCCTGAATGTCGGGGTTCAGCTGATCCACCCATGCCTCTGTGATCTCAGGTTCCCACAGAGACTTCTTCACAGTCTCACCTGTAAACCAAAGTGCCTCGGTTTCTGCTTGACTCTTACGCTGGCAGGGAATAGCCATGGTTTGTTCTGGAGGGGCAAGCCAACTCTGAATTGTCCACAAGCAGATGCATACACCCAGGGTTGTCAAGTACACACAGAGTCAGAAAACACCAGGGAAAATACTTGAGAGGTGTTCAGTATTTCATCTTTCCTTTGGGTGAGGGGTGATAGGCCACTCTTTCCCTGCTAGCCTTACTGCCTCTCTATTTGAGATGACTTTGTAAAATTAGTTATCAAATTTTCAAAATGAGAGGGAGAAAGAAATAATCAGTTCTCTAAGCTGGGGGCTTATTAAGCCTAAGAGATTGCTCTTTCATTTAATATGACTAAATGCTATTTTTCGGTGCAGTTGGTATGTGCATATGTGCATAATTCTCTCTTATGTTTAATCTGATACAGAGAGGATTCTTCTTGCGCTCTCCCTGTCTCTCTCCTTTTTTCTCTTTTCTTCCTTCTTTTCTTTTTTCCCTTCCTCCCTCCCTCCCTCCTTCCCTCTCTCCCTCCCTCCCTCCCTCCCTCCCTCCCTTCCTTCCTTCCTTCTTTCCTTCTTTCCTTCCTTCCTTATTATTTATCCTTCTTTCCACTAACATCTAGCCTAATAAACATGGAGGATTGCCTAAATATGAGTGGACAGAGGCATCGACCAATAAGTGTCTTCTTATCTAAAGGGTGTCACCAACCTGAATGCTCACTTCAGAAAAGGGCAGAGCAGGAAGCCACTGGAATTGTACTTCCTTGAAGGCCAGGCCACATAGGGGTGTGACACTCACTTTCCTTGTACCAAACCTACCTAGGAAAGTTGAACGAGTCTCTTCTGTGCCCTTCAGAACACATCCTGAAAAAAAAAAATTAACCCAGCTGTAGTTACCTTCTATCTGGAAGGATCTAGAAATGAGAATCCAACATTCCTGACTACTGATATGAGGGTATTTGGGGATACTTCACGCTTGGCTGATTCATCATGCTGGCTATTTCTGTCATCTCTGCCTGGTCATCAAAATGAGTGACAGAAAAAATCCTAAGAAAGAAAAGTCTCTTATCTTTGCAGGGCTGTAAGAAGGTCATTGTGATTCTGGTGGAAGGGGCTCCCTGGCAGAGCTGGAGGACGGAGCTATGCCCAGGGAGGACCCTTGAACAGAAGGCATCAGAGGGGCCTGCCTGGTGACATGGAAGGGACCTGGCATATGGAGCTTGTGGAGCTTGGGTTGGCGCTTGATACACCCACGTCAAGAGCATTTGGGATGTATTCCACACCCACTGTGTTGTTTTTCCTTGGTGCTAAATCTACAACAGCCTGCCAGACACACAACACTTTACACATGAGAACTCTGCATCCTCACAGGGTATGGGACTCCAGATTTTATCTCCTCCTTATGGTAATAATAGCAATTCCTGCCCATGAAAGTTGCTGGGACCAGGCAAACCACACAGGAAACACTGGGCACAACCCGCATGGCCCAGCAAGTACCAGCGGGAGGAGAGGGGTGTTATGCCCAGATCCCTGGCAGTGCCACTTGTGACACTTCAACTCAGGTGAGATCTGGTTTAGATTCCTTTTTTTTTTTTTTTTTCAGTTTAAGTCTAGAAGCCCAAGGATCTGCCAGGACAGACACTCTGCTTAGAATCTTCCTGAAATGCAAACAGCTTAAAGGTCACTGTGAGCATCATCCCGGTATATTTACACATGTCTCGTAAACTCTAGTGGAGCATTTCCAGGAGATGGTGCTGTCTCCAGAGACATCTTGCTGAGGCTCCTGTAATCCATTTTCTGTTGGTTTTGGCTTCTGCCTCCTAAAAGGAAAAGGGAACTTGGTGAAAAATATTAAACAAGGCCGGAGATATAAATATAGATTTTTTTTTAAAGTACTAAATAGAGTGTTAGAAACCATTGCTCTGGGCAGCTTCTCAGTGACCAGTGTTAAGTGGCTCACCAGTTTCACCAATCTTCCAGTGCTCTTTTCCAGGCTTTGGGAGAGGGGGCTCCAGTCTATCTACATGAGGATACTCTGTCCTTGCTCATAAGTGTGTAGCAATGAGAGAGAGGTGGGTAAATCGCAGGGTATCTTTGTTGAGTGCCCCAGTAGGAGAGTACAGGGTGTTGGCCCCCAGATTTCTTTTACTAACACCTACTCCTATAGTTATATAAAAACCACACCACTGAGGGTTAGAAGATTAAAAGGGGTTATTTTTTGTGTATGAAGTATTATCTCTTTCTGTTTCTTTCTATCTCTGAAACATAGAGCAAAGTCAACTTTGAAAGTTGATTTTCTTTTGGAGTAGAGTTCTATGAGGTGTAACTTGGATATCAATTCACATAACTCACCAAGCACATTGAGAAGCTATGACATGCCCATGCCCTTCATCAGCTGCTCAGTGTTGCCTCATCATAGCCCCTCACCCCCGGCACCCATAGACCTGGTCTCTAGTAGGAGTGATATCTTTTCCAGAAAGCTATGGACACAGACACACAGAGTACATGACTTTGTATATTGGATTCTTGGGCAGTGAGCATAATGCCTTCAAGGTTTGTCTATATTACCACCCTGTCCAAGTGTTCTCCATTATGGTGGTCAGTAGAATTCTACTCATGGTGAATGTTGTAGAAAGGCTATTGGTCTCAAGGATGTATTCATTGTAGTCCTCAATGCCTATGACACCTTACATAGCAACGGGACTTTGAAGGATCCATGTGGGCGCAATGCCACCAAGTCCTTATGAGAAGGAGGGTCAGAGTCAGAAGGAATCTGTGACAACAGAAACAGAAACCATAGTGGTGTGTTCTGAAGACTGAGGGGGGATAGGGACACAAGAATGCAAAGGACCTCTAGGAAATGCAAATTTAGAGAAATGGGTTTTACTCTGCCATTTCCAAGAAGAATGCCGTCCTGAGAGCATTTCGGTTTGGGGGGCTCCTGACCTCCAGAACTGTACAGTCCAAAGTGTGTGTGTGGCTTTAAGCAACTTTAAGCTTGAGGTCATTGGTAGTAACTGTGGTAACCAACCGACACAAGGAGGACAGTAGTTTGTGTATGCACTTATGCACTGAAGGACATTTGGACTCTTTAAACCCTTGGTTAATTCTGAATAGAACTGCAACCAAATTTTGGTGTGTACCTTATCTGGGGTCAATGCCTAGAGGCACGGTTGCTGCATCTGCTGTTAAGTTTAACTTCGTAGGAGTTGCCAAAATGTTTCCTAGAAGGGCCACATGGTTGTGCATACTCAACAGTGACGAATGAGCATCCCCAGTCCTCTTCCAATTCCCCAGCATGCGGTCCTCTACACAAGGACTTCCAGACTGTATGGTGCCTCAAGCACAGCCTGGTGCTGGGTGACTGAGCTGGGACACCAGACCTCTTTTTACTATGTATTGTAAGACAAAGCCTTAGCAATTTGTTCAAGCTGGCCATGAGCTAACTTTGTCACATGGGTTAGCTTTGAACTTGTGATCCTCCTGCCTCAGCCACTCTACTAGCTATGATGACAGGCCTGACTGCCAATTGACTCTTCATAATTCTAATATGCACATCAGTCAAACCTAAACACAGTTTGATCTTTCTTTCTTCTAATGACTGACATTCTGGAACATGTATCATCATGTATTTGTTTGCTTATTTATATCTTTGCACATTTTTAATCTATTTTTAAATTTAGATGGTGTTGCCATTGTTGAGGTTTTGAGGATGGTTAAAATGGTAACTCATATACACATAATCATTGTTGGATATCTGTAACCTTCAAACGTTCTTAGTCTGTCCTTGTCTTTTTGTTCTCTTAGCAAGGAAAACTCAAATTTTGATGTGATCCAATTAATCATATTTTTCTTTAATGGGCTGTATTTTGGGTTCTGTTTGCGCCCATTTGGAATTTTCTTTCATTCTATTCTAAAGATTTTTATAGCGTGTGTCTTACACTTGGAGCTATGAGCCATTTTGAGTCATTTTCCTAGAATAAGACAGGCTATTTATGACAAAGTTCATGGTTTTACCTGAAGATGTCCACATCTTCTAATACCACTGAAAACACTTTCACTTTCTCCATTGGATCACTTTGTAGCTTTGTCAAAAATAGCTTAGCTGTACTTATAGTCTATTCTGGGTTCTGGGTTCTACTCCATTGATCTGTGTCTCCCTATGCCAATATTATTATAGCACCATGACTACTGTGGCATTAGATATATATCTCAAAAATAAGTGCTATGACCACGCCAACTTTTTACTCTTCTCCCAAATTGGTTGTTAGTACCTTTGAATTTCCTTATAAATTCAGGTGGGAAAAAAAACGTGTGTACACTAGAACAACACCTAAAAAACACCTTCTGGGATCTCAACATTTAGTGGTATTATATTAAGTTTACAGATCAGTGGGGGGGGGCATGGTTTGAATGACAATACCCCCCATAAACTTGGCTAATTAAACACTGGTTACCAGTTAGTGGTGCTGTGTGTGTTGGGGCTTAGGAGGTACAGCTTGGCTAGGAGAAGTACATCATTGGTGAAAGGGGGGGGGGCTTTGTCACACTTCCTGTTCATGATCGCTGCTTCCTGGCTGTCACTTGAAGACATGTGCTGTCATCTTCCTGTTCCTGCTGCCATGTCTGTCACTTGCTGCCATGCTTACCTGCCTACTCTTATCCCTCTGGCATGGTAAGCCCCAATAAGCTCCTTCTTCCATAAGTTACTTTTGGTCATGTGTGTGGTTGGATTTTCTTTGGACCACCAGCTCCAAAATAATGACATGGAGACTTATTATTAAGTATGAAAGCTTGGCCTTAGCTTCAGCTTGTTCCCAACTAGCTCTTAAAATTTAAATTAACCCATTTTAATTAATCTACATTCTGCCATGGGGCTCATTACCTCTCCTCAGTACTGTACATCTGACTTTTGCATCCTGCTGACAAATCCCTGCCTCTCAGATTCTTCCCCTGAGTTCCTCTCTCTCCCAGGAAGTCCCGCCTACCCTCTCCTACATAGCTATTGGCTGTTCAGCTCTTTATTAAACCAATCAGAAGGTGCCTTAGACAGACAAGGAAGGGCAGAGACACATCTTCACATAGTGTGATCAAATATCCCGCAACACATGTGTTTTATCACAGCAACAGGAATGTGTCCAGTATATTGTGTCTTGGTTTCTTTTTTCTGTTACTGCAATAAAATACCCTGACAGAAGCAATGCAAAGGGAGAAAAGGTTTATTTTAGCTCATAGTTCCAGGTTACTATCTGTGACAGTGAGGGAGTCACAGATTCAGGAGTTTGAGGAGGTAGGTCACATGGCATCTGTAACCATGGACAGCAATGAAGACAGCAATGATGAATGCATGAACGGTGGTGATCAGTACATTTTCTTCACTCATACAGCCTATGAGTCCCCACTTGGGAGAAGAGTGCCACCCATCAATTAATTTAATCAAGATAATCTCCTACAGACATCTTCAGGCACCTATCTTCCAGGGTATTCTTTATTTTTTTTGAGTTGATAATTAACACTAACCATCATTTGGGTTGTAATCAGTGATTTGTATTTGTTACTTCTTCTGTTGTGACAAAGTCCTTGACAAAGGCCAACTAAGAAAGGTCTTATCTGGGTTGACAGTTTGTAGAGACAGTCCATCACGGCAGACAAGGCGTGGCGGCTGAAGCGTGAGGCAGCTGGTTACACTGTGTCTATAGTTAGGCAGCCGATAAAGGTGAATGCTGGTACTCAGTTCTCTTTCTCTTTATTCTGTCTGGGCCCCCAAACCATGGAATGGTCTTACCCTCACTCAGGATGGGTTTTTTCCTCTTTAGTTCAACCTGTCAATGGGGATTGACATTTTTCCTGCATTGAGAACTCCTGCCCATGTCTCTTTAATTGCATAGAATTTTGTGCTATTTGTATCAGCATTTTTTTAGCATACAGAACACACATCCTGTACAAGATTTGCTACATTTCTTTTCATAAAGAGTGTGTGTGTGTGTGTGTGTGTGTGTGTGTGTGTGTGTGTGTGTGTGTGGTGTGTATAACATGCTTGCTATTGCCCAAAGAGGTTAGAAGAGGGCATCAGATTGCTTGGTGCCGAAGACAAAGTCATAGGCGCTGAATTTGGGTCCTCTGGAAGAGCAGTAAACTCCCTTAACCACTGAGCCATCTCTCTAGCCCCATCCCACATTTATCCCTAATTCATTTGTTGAAGCTGAGTAAAATGACTTCAAATAGTAACCAGGTTTTGATTTCAAGGATAAACATTTTTTTAATGTGTGCTGCATAGTTTTTAAGCATATTACTGGATGTGTTTTTCAAAAAAATATTTTTTGCATTCGTACTATTAGAGCTATTTGTCTGAATGGCTTTGTGACTTGTATCTTTTTATATTATTTCTGGCCTTGCCATCAAGGTAATGTTCAACTTATAAAAATAGCTGGAAAATGTTCTTTTCTTTCTGCTCTCTGGAAGAGATTTCATAGAACAGGTATGAGTAAGACTGAATATTGGGGTGGGGTGGAGCATTGTTTCTTTTTAATTGCTAATCATCTCACTTAATACTTTTTAGATTATTCTGATTATCAGTTAAATCCTGGCCTGGTTTCAATTGTTTTAGTCTTTTTTGAGAGTTGAACTCCCATCTAAATTGCCAAGTACATTTAGACAAAATTATGTAGAGATGTGCATCATTATGTGCTGTGCACACAACGCTATTTGCACATGACACATGTAACAGTAACAGAGTTAACACAGTTATGTATGTAAATGGATAGGTGTATGTAAATAATGTTTGTGTAATGTGAGTTCATGTAAGCAGAGGTCTATTTTCCATTTGATGTATGTGGATGCTTTGATAACATTGGAACATCTATCTATCTATCTATCTATCTATCTATCTATCTATCTAACTATCTATCTATCAATCAATCAATCATCTATCTACCTACCTACCTGTGTGTGTGTGTGTGTGTCTTGTTACAGTTATAGCTGATTTGTTCTTCTATCCACAGGTCCAGCTTTGGGCTCCATCCTTTCTGTCCACTGTTTTTCTGTGTCTGATTCTGCTGTTTGCTGCTCTTGACTCCCTCTTGGCTTGCCTTGGCTTTTTCTTGACCTTTTTTTTTCTGTTTCATTAAGGTAAAAATCTTAGCTGGTTGATGCAGAGCTTTATGATTTCCTTCTGTAGCTCTTTGATGCCACTAGCCTTCCAGAAAGCACAATTTTTTCCTTTCTGCATCCCACAACAGTGTGGGATGTTTTAGTTTCGCTTTTATTTAACCAGGAAGATTTTATTTACCTTGTGACTGCCTCTTGAACCTGTGTGTCTTGTGTGATTTCCCAGGCTTACAGGTTTTATTCTCTTTTTGGTACTGTTTTCCAGTTCAGTTCCATCTGATCTTTAACTACATTGTGTATCCCAAATGTTCTAGTTTTCAAGCTCTCCCCTAGTACCTCAAAATGTGACTGCATTTGGAGATGGGGCTTTTAAAGTGGTAATTATGTTATGGGGTCATTATAGCGGGCCCAATCCAATATTGCTGGAGTCTTTGTAATGATAGGAGATTAGGAGACACTTAACCCAGACAAAGGAAGGACCAGGGAGACAAGCAATGATGAGGCAGCTGTCTATGAATCAGAGAGAGATGCTTTGCAAGAAACTCACCAAGGCCCTGATTCTGAACGTCCAGCCCCCAGAATCAGAATAACAAGCATCTGTCACTTAAGGTCCCCAGTGTTCAATATTTTGTTTTGGCAGCTGTAACAAAAAGCAACGCACAATTCAGAAATGTACCTTATGGTATTTGATTATTTCGTATTTGTTGAAGTTTAATTTATAACCAAGGAAATGGTCTATCTCATTGAACTGTTTACATACCTTGAACACAAATGCATGTCTGCCCTGTGGTAGGTGGAATGACTTATAAGCATCAATTTAATCCAGCTGTCTGATGATGTCATTTAACTCTTCCGTATCCTGTCACATTTTTTATATGCGTATTGATTGCTGAGAAATGATTGTTATAAACACAAGTTATTACTTGGATTTGCATATTCCTTCTTTTTGTTCTGTTATTAGATACAAACCCATTTAGGGCTGTCTTGACTCTTTGTTATTTTAGAGAGCCCCGCTTTACCCTTGATCTCTAGGGTTGTTCTGAAGCCTGTTTTATTGATATTGATATCATCAACCCAGTTTTCTATCTATTGCTGCTCATAGGTTCTATCCTTTGAATGTTTTGACCTGGCAACCACCCATTAGCTTTCTCCTTGCCATAACAGAACTGAAAAGGAAGAAAGATTTAACTTGCATACAATTGCCTAGATCTCAGTCCACCATAGCAGAGAGGGGGTGGTGGGGCATGTGTCTCACATTATGGTCAACAGAAAGCTGAGAAAGAAATACAGACAGGGGCTATATGGCAAGATGAAGCACCCATGACATGTTCCTGTAATATCCTTCCTCCAACAAGGTGCTACCTAGAACTTCCCATTTCCTAATAAGGGTAGGGCATCATGAGTCCATCAGTCCATCCAATCATAGATAAGGCTAAAGCCCTTAGAATCTAACCACAATCAACTGGCAACTAGGTCCCCATACATGAGGTTATGAGGGGCAGGTCACATTAAAACTACTTAGTATGTTGGAGATTGGTTTCTCATTGTCTCATGTAGTGGAATTGTCTCTTGGGGCTGAAGATTTATAGTTAGTGCCACTTCCAACAAGTCCTGTCCTTATGAAGTCTGCAAGCAGCCATTCTGCTGCTCCATCTCTCCAGTCTTGGGCCCATCAGGACTTTCTTCTGCTATGGAAATTTCATTTTTTAAAGATTTAATTTTATTGTATGTGTTTATGTAATTTTATATGTCCATAGGAAAGCATACATGTGGATGCCCAGAGGACATTGTGTGTCTTCCTTAATTACTCTTCATTTTAGTTTTTGAGAATGGGTAACTTAGTGATTCTGGAACTCACTGGTTGTGCTAGACTTGCTAGGCATTAATTCCCAGGCATCCTCCAGCCTCTGCCTCCCCAGAGTAGGGATCACATGCACACATCACTGTACTGACATTTTTATATAGGCACTAATGATCTGAACTCAGATATGTAGGCTTGTGTGGCAAATGCTTCATCAACTGACCTATCTCCACAGCTCCTGCTGTGAGATTTTCTCATAGGCTTCTCAAAACTGTGAAATTTCATTATCCTTATACTTACCTTAGACTCTGAGTAAGATATCTGCCCATTTAATAATAAATAGTTTAACTATATCATCTTGTGTTGGTGACTAGGACACAGAATAACAAAAGACTTGACTGTTAGCCTAAGGTGTCCTTTGAGGTTAAGAAGGGTTCATGTCGTACAGGTTCAATGATTAGGCTCTCTAGATATGGAAAACATGTGACCAAATGACATCTTCTGTAGAGATAGTCACAGGTCACACAGGCAAGTAAGGAAAAGAGGGTGTGTGTGTGTGTGTGTGTGTGTGTGTGTGTGTGTGCGCGTGCGCGCGCGCCAGGGGTGAGCAGGGAGAGCTGTTCAATGCAGACAGACCCAGACCATTATGAGTCTCAGAAAATGAATTGAGAAGCACAGTGGGACTTCTTTCTTTTATTTACAGTGCTGAGGATAGAACCTAGGGCCTCACCCATGATAAATATGCATTCTACAACTGTGCTGTATTTGGGGTCACTGTGGGTACCCAGTGCCAAGAAGGGCCCATGATGTTGTTCCCTACCATCTCTCTATGATTCCTTCTTACTAATCCACCAAGGCAAGGATTGGCTGTGGGGTGCTATTATGCCAGGCCCTATTTTCTTATTCTGATACATGTGTGAGGCTGACCATACCCAGGTACTAGACTACCAAAGACTGAAAAACACTGCTGGGCTAAACACCAATCTGGTCCTTGTGATTCTTCTCATCTCTGGATCGCAAACATTTTCTTTATTTCTTTAATAGCTGTCTATTTAAAAAAAACTAAAAATAAATTTATTTTATACCCTTTAAACCACAAGCGATTTTCTGAAGAGGTAGACTAGCCTTGGCTATATAAACCAAACATCAGAATTAATTTACCAGGATATATGGTTTTTCTCTTTTGTTTTGCCCAACAAATTAGAAACAGCAGAGTATTTAGTATCTGCTAAGGTTTATATTTGAAAACAGGCAAGAAAAAAAAATAAAAAGAGAAAAGATATAGGAGAAAGATCATGAAGGGTTAGATTAAAAGTTGTTAAATGTACAAGTGTCCAGTGTGTGAGTACGTCTGAGTCTGATGACATAACACATGTTTATCCACTAATGAACTGCTGATCTGAAGCTATGGACAATCATCCCTGTGTTCATGATGTTAGGGCAGGCAAGGTGAGTAAGGGCACTTGCCTTCAAGCCCAAGATCCAAATTCCATCCCTGGAACCCATGTGATGGTGTTGTCCTCAGACTTCCATACATGTACCATGTCCATGTCCCCTCTCCCCCAAATAAAATTTCAGTTTAAAGAAACCTATGTTAAGGACACAATATTGAAGGCTATAATGGCCTGTGTGTGCAGCTCCCACACTGTGCACATTGGTTTCCTCTGTTGACAATTCAACCTCTCTCTGTGAAACACGGAATATACAGTGAAACCACTGAGTGTGTACTTTGTGCACAGTGATTGAGAAGTGGTAGAAGCCACATGCATGGCTGCTGAGGAGCAGGAAGTCCTGGGTTCCTCATCGTAAAAATAGTTATGTGTAGGTACCAGTCTGAGGAAACAAAATCTTGCAGAGGTTTAACAACTTGCTCAATGGAAACAGTTAGTGCATCGATGGGTGTGCTGCTGAGTGGCTGGACACCAAGGCCTGAGCTTCAGGACCAGGAACCAGGGCTCTTTTATTACCTAAGTGAACATTCCCATGGATACTGGGCTTCCAGGTTCTATTTCAGGAGAATAGAATCATCATGATTTATTGGGAAACACTGCTTTCACAGCAACCTGAAACACAATTATCTTCTCTCTGAACTTCTTGGCTCCCCAAGCTTCTCTGCTTCTAGACACTCTTCAGCTCCCAGATGGGAGACAGAAATAGATAAATACATTTTTAAGGCCTACAAGACTATAATGAAATTTCCTAACTTAACCTAACAAATGTTTGTGGCTAGCCACGGCGAAGAGAAGCTGCGCATAGGCAGATAACCAGGGTTAAAAATTCAGCCACTGTGGTTATTGTGGGGCCTTGGTTTAATAACATCACCTTTCTGCACGAAATGCAGGCTGACTTTAAAGAGTACAGAAGACAAGAAGGTGAAGCCTGGTGCATGGTAGTGGGTCTTCTACATTGCTTAGTATTTTTATTACTAATTCATAATTTTTCTACTCAACAAACTGTTTGGGGGAAAGTGGGCTGGGGCTATATCTCAGTGGGCAGAGTACTTGTGTAGCATGTAAAAATCATGAGTTTGATTGCCAGCACCACATAAAACCAGGGTTGGTGGTGCGTGCTTGTAATGCCAACACTCTGGAGGTAAAGGGGCATGAAGGGGCAGAAATTTAGGGTCATCATTCTCAGTCACATAGTGAGTTTAAGGCGACAAATAAAAGGTAAAGGAGATTACTGTTCAGCATTGAGGAGTCACCAAACACTAACTATGCACAAGTATAGAGTTAGACTCATAGCCCACCCTGACTCTTGAGCCAAGAAAGCATGAGAACAAAGAGCTGGACTCTGATCACATACTCTGAAAAGGGGAGGGGTCAAGCCCAATCCTCGCTACTCTGCAGAGGTCCAATGGCCTCATAGGCTGATATAATTTGAATATCTGAGGAACATGAAGTCAGACTCCATGGGCATCTCTGAGGCAGGCTGTTTGAAAGTAGGCATATCTCCTACAGTGAGATGCTGTGGAGAAGCAGCTCATTTGTAAGTTAGACATGACGGAACCCAGGCAGGCCCCAACAAATTCTGTCCCTTCTTAAAGTGCCATGCAAAAGTAAAGTGAGATTGAATGAATCAATATAAGCTTTTCATGTCATCCTAGAGAGAAATTAGAATAGGCAGATTAGTCATTTAGTCTAAGGGAAGAGTATGAAAATTGTGACATCTCACACTCTAGAATTAAGGCCTAGAAGACAAAGTCACTGGAGTCATTGCAATACTCATGGCTGCTTAAGGTGCTGAGGTGAATGGATGGCTAAGCCCTAAACATTTATATCACCCACTCTAAGACTCAGAGAACATTGTGGAATAGGGAGGGAAAAGAACGTAAGAGCCGGGAGATAACGAGAAGGGCTGTGCAAGGCTATCTTCAGGGCATGACACAGCCATTGTGAATAGAATCTCACAGCAGCTGCAGTTCCCTGCACAAGACTGGGCCTGTCAACAGCCAATCACAGAGCAGACCTAGGAAGAGCACCTGGAGCCCTACCCATCCCTTGTGAACGGTTGGCAATTGGCAGATTCTAGGGGACGTTCAGTCATTGCCTTTCATTGTCATTTCAACGGTGAACCAACCAGCTTCCCGTGGATATTTCTGAACATGCAGATACACAGACAGCCCTGGATAAAATCAGTGGGTCATGAAACAGTAAATGTGAAAAAAGGACATGAAGGGAGGGGAGCTATCACAGAATGAGGGCGATAACAGAGGGTAGGTGGTGAGAGCAATCAGAATGTATTATGTACATGTAAGAGTTTGTCAAAGAATAAATTTAATCAATTTCCAAAAAGGAACAATAACTATAGACAAGGACAATGTTGCTTTTGGAAAATTGATTAATATATGTACTTCTAAGTACATTATGTTCAATCAAAATGCACTAAGGATTTAACTAAATCCTTACAATGAAATTAATGAGCAGCTGGTTGAATCTCACATCATCTGACATGGGAATCATAATTCCTCTGAAGAGGGGCAGGCTGTGTCCTTGTGTGGAGGGCAAGTCCCATATCAAAGGACAAACAAACAGAAATTAGAAATTTAGCCTTCCACACTGGCTTGTTGTGTGTGCCTAGTAAGGTGCTCACCCTTGCTCTACTCCAACTGTCCCTTGTAGCTAGAGTTTTTCTGGTCCTGCCTGGCCCAGGGTCAGGACAAATCTCTCTCACCCACCAGTCCCGCAGCTGCTCAGACCCAACCAAGTAAACACACAGGGACTTACATTGTTTACAAACTGTGTTGGCCATGGCAGGCTTCTTGCTAACTGTTCTTATATCTTAAATTAACCCATGTCTATTGGTCTATAAGTTGCCAGGTGGCTCATGGCTTACCAGTACCTTACATCTCACTTGTCATGGCGGCGGCTGGCATTGTCTCTCTGCCTCAGCCTTCCACTTCCCAAAATTCTCCTCTCTCCTTGTCCCGCCTATACTTCCTGCCTGGCTACTGGCCAATCAGTGTTTTATTTATTAACCAGTCTGAGCAACACATTTAACATACAGAACATCCCACAGCAGTCCCTAACACTAAAATGTAGACAAACACACTTACCTTGCAAGGTTCTTTTGAGAATGAATTAAAATACATCTGGTGTACTTCCTAGCACTGGTCTCTACAAGCAATAGTATTTTTGTTTTTATATATGTAATTATGTCCTCATCCATAACCTATTTATGTTATTTGGAGAGGAACACACGTAAACCCTACTTCTACCTCATTCAATAAGATTCCTATTATATATTAATAGTTCCTGACAGGGAAGGCTCCATACATATTTGCTAGGTGAATAGGCAATGGCAGAGAAAATAAGGTAGAAATTGAGAATCAGTCAAGAAACAGCTCATAGCTTGAGCAGGGGATATAACTCACGGCTAGAGTATCTGCCCAGCATATGTGAGGCCATGGGTTCGATTCCTGGTACAGTAACAAAACAAAACTCAGGGCAGGTGCTGGTCCCAGGGATGTGGTCATAGTGACTCTGGAGGTCTTTTGAGGATGCCAGGGATAGTTGTAGGACCTTGGCCTTTGCAGGGTGCACAGTGACTATGTGCCTTTTGCATGTGATAACCAACATAAACATTAAGTTGCTACTATGAAGGTCTAGCTTTCTTGAGTAGAAGAGACCACAGAGTGAAGATGTGGGCCATGAGAGGGAGCATAATAGAAAATGCAGCTGAGGGAAATTATTTGCAGCATTCTGTATACACGGGAGCTCAGTAGCTATGGAATTGATTGACGACATATGTCAAATAATTAGAGAAGTGTGTCAAGTTGCCCAACACAGAAATGGCAATATTTGAAGATATGTAGATATTAGTTATCCTGGTTTGATCATCACATATTGTGTGAATATACATATATATTATATATATATTATATATATATAATATATATATATATATATATATATAGAGAGAGAGAGAGAGAGAGAAATGTTGTACCTTGTGGTTAAGTACCAATGTTATATGTTAAGTGAAACATTTACAAATCACAAAAGGAAAAGATTGGCTAGAAATGTAGCTCCATGGAGTACTTGCCTTGCAAGGGAAAAGCCTTGGGCTTGATTCTTTGGACCACACACAAAAAACAAGTAAGGACTTTAAAAACGCAACATGAATCATCAGACATGCATCAGACCTGGCGTTGCCAGAAGCACATCATACTTCTGCCTTCTTTGAAAAGTTTAAGCTCAGCTGAAAAAGTCCTTGCTTTGCAAGTCTAATGACCCAAGTACCCACCTTTAGGAAGCAGGGTGTGGGGTATGTGCTTGTAACCTACCACAGGCAAGCCAGTGATGGGCAGATCTCTGGGGCTCAATGGCCACCCTCTCCAGTCCAACTGTTGAGTTCTAGGCAAGTGAGAAACTCTGTGTCAAGGTAAACAATGCCTGAGGAATGGCGCCTGACATTTTCCTTTGGTACACACACACACACACACACACACACAGAGTTTGAGCTGAATTTTATACTTTTTGTGACCAATTCTATTCTAGAGGACAAGCTCATTTAAAATGGGAAAAAAGACACCACCCAAGTTACTTGCTAGTGAGTACCTGTCTACTACTGCCACAAAGGTACAATTAAAAACCATTCCCCAAGCACCTGCTCCTCTTCTAGAGCATCTGCAGGGCAATGTCTTTATAAGTGGTCTAGGATGAGCACAGGCCTTCGCTGGAGTATACAGACAACAAACACATATTTTCTGTGGTTCTCCATATATGGAGGCAATTTCAGTCACTTCCAAGCAACAGTATTCTGGAAAATCAATCTTACTAGACACCACAAAAGCAATTGGGAAGCAGATTGCTTCCCTGGATGTGGGGGTTCTACTGAATAAGGGCTCTGCTTCAGAGTGTGGCCATCTGGGTTTGTCTCCATCATGCTAAAGCCCAAACTGTAGGATCATTAGCTACCTGGGGGGTTGACTCTTAACTTCATTACCATGCAAACCAAACTCACTCACTCTCTCTCTCTCTCTCTCTCTCTCCATATATCTATATATATATATATATATATATATATATCTCCCCAGAAATACAACCAAGCAACCCAAATCCAAGGACTGCTTTACTCTGTCCAAAATAAGACTGAATAAAAATTGAGTGATCCAAATCAGAACCGAAGCCATTGACATACATATTTATTGGCTTTCTATTGAGTTATTATGTACAAGGTACTACTGTGCTAGAGGCTGGAAATATAATAGTGAGTCAGGCAAGGTCCTTGTCTACATCAAGTTCACATTCTAGGAGGAAGACAGGCATGTGAGCATACAGTCACAAGAAAAGTAGTCAGGTTGTGATAATGATACTGGGTATGTATCATAGGTCAGAATTTATCCAAGCCTCTGGGTGTACCTTAAGCTCATTCAGTCAGCAAAACTCTGAGGTCTAGACAGGTTAGACAATTTACCAGAGCCACACAGTATGTTAATGACACATGGTCACACTAGTCAATCTGTCTCTAGGCTGTTCAACCACAATTGCCATAATTGTGTATAGTGAAAATAGCATCAAGTAGGAATTTGGATGAGGAAACAATTCCATAAATACTATATAGAAGCCAAATTATTAGTTCATTATTTTTCAAATGGTCCTCCAAAGAGATTCATAGATTATTATTAGAATTGGAAAACGTCTTAAAGAGACTGCTCTGGTTATCAAATATCTGCCTTCAGTGGATGAGGACATTGAGATGCAGAGAGGGGAGGCTGCCCTGATTGTATCACAGGCTACTGGTAACTCTGAGCAGGGAACCTGTACTTTACCTCTAAGCCTGGGACTGGTTACCCTTCAAAAGATACTACATCACATGCAGTGAAAGAAAGGCTTGAAATAAATGAAAACCAATGTGGTCTAACCATCTAATGATGGTGCCTGCATCACTGGGCACTTTATCCAGCCTTCACACATTTTAGATCTATGTTGCAGTTTAGTGCTCAGGGCTTTTGGACGCTGTCTCCTGCCTACTGTACCTATCATTCTTACCCGTCACTATGGAAGTGCAGCTAAAAGGGATTAGGCAATAGAAAGCAGCCATCTGAATCATTCCTCATTAAATGTCATTTTGCAATGTGGTTTTCAAACTTTTGATGTTTTTACTCTCTTCAAAATTGATAGCTTCTGAGAACTTTTGTTTGAGTTAAATCTATTAACATTTCCTGTTAGGACCAGGAGAAGGGGGTAGAAGAGTGCGTGCAAAAAAAGCATTGATCAAAAGAGTCTGTTAAGACTCTTTCTCATGCTATTATACAGAGTTTAAAATAATCAAAATGCACTTTCTGACTTTTATTGTGTCCTTTTTTATGGATCATCAAACAAAGGAGAGCAGTGATTGCTGATAAACAGCAGAAGGAAAGATCTAGAAAAAAGTTTGAAAGATACTCTGAAATATCAAAGGCTAGCATCTCCAAGTTATTTGCACACACACACACACACTTCCTGTCATAAATACACTTTCTAAGGAATCTCTGAGAGTATGTTTGATTCAAACTTGGCATTTCCTCATGAATATCCTAAGGACAAACTTCAAGGAATTACAGAGGAAACTTGCAAAATGATCTCAGGACTCGAGGCCAAAAAGTCCCACACTACAAAAAGTACAAACTGAAAAGAAACAAGGATGCCTCCCTAAATCACTTTATCACACATCATTACCTGACTTGAAACAGCTTAGTGATGTCCATCAGATTCTTTAAGACATTCAGGGAACCTTGAGGTCTGTCAGTGTCATAGCTTCAGAGGAATTCCTACAGGGCCTTCACCCTATATCCTTCTGTTTAGAGGACATTTACTTGGCCATGACCATCATCTTGACTCTGAGTTGCTATAAGGATTCCGTCATCATTCATATCTAGAGGGGCTTGTGCAGAGTGGTAGTTTACCACAGGAGAACAAGGTGTCCCAGGACATAGTAAGAAGTCTCATTATCATCATCTTGTCCTAGTTATCAGTAGAACAAACCAAAACTGTGTCACTTGCAAGGTCTTCTTCTATCTGTTCTCTGGACAGTTAGACAAAACACAGAAAATGGCAGAGGCAAAAATATCAACCGTCAGTGGAATAAAGCTTTAGCAACCCAGAGCCATTTTTGACAGTTTGCAATGTGTCTTCAGAGTCTGTTCTGTTCCAGTGCAGAGTGGAAGGTTGACCAGTAGTCCCTTCTGGAGCAACAGCATGTATAGGAAAGGGAGGAGAGTCATTGTGAAGGAAAGGCATAGGCCTATCACTGAGCTTCTTAGAGAAGAGGAAGCAATGCTTTACATTTACAAAAATGCTTTTTATCACTTGAATCTCATGGGATTCAAAAACTCATCTAGAGTACAGTATTTTATGAAAAACTAATTTACATATATGGGGTACTTGGAAGAAAGGTCAGATTTTTCACTGCACTAAAAAACAACAACAACAACAAAAACAACAACAAAAAACCCATTTCCTCCAGGACTGTAATCAATATATATTATATAATAAATCCAAATAATAGAGATGCTTTAGTTGAGATATAGAAGATTCAGAAACAAATAAACCTTCATCTGTAGAAACAATTTCTCTAGTTGGAAAGGAATGTAAGTAAGAGCAAGTTAGCAAGTGAGAGAGAGAGAGAGAGAGAGAGAGA
>CABHPH010001125.1:0-23077 GCA_902168325.1 Peromyscus nudipes | reverse complement strand
TTATTACTGATATGCTTGGGGTTGCCAAGGGGACAGAGACTTTCTGACTTGAGCTTTTTGGTGACAGTATTTAGAAAAAGAAATGAATACTAGCAGCGTCTGGCTGGAGGCCTGTGTCCTGAGTGAGCTGGCAATGTTGTTCTTGGCTGTTTCTGGCTGCTGTCTGTCTTTACCTTGAACTGCACTAAGATTAGAGTTTCTTGTAAATGGTGACTTAATTATTTATCATAGTCTTTTTTACCATGCTGGGCTGCTTCTCCTCTGCACAGGGAGTGGCCCGAGCTGCTGTTTAGGACAGGAACTAGAGCATGCCATTGTTCTGCTCAACCCCCTGTCTCTAAAGGAGAGTGCAGGCTGGCTCCTAAGTTTCAGGTAACCCACTCTTGCACCTGCACCTGCTCCCCAGTGGCCTTGTGGGGAGACCTGTGTTGGGCTGGAAATAGGCCAGGTGAGGTCCAGTGACTTAAGTGGAGAGACATCAGAAAAAGAGGCTTTGATGGCCACCAGGAAAATCTGTAGCCAGCAAACCAAGGAAGGGGCTACAGTGAATGGGAATACATTCTGACCTATTGCAGGCTCCAGGGAGGTACTTCTCCTGTGAGTCTGTTCTTAGCTCTCCCAGCAAGTGCTACCTTCTTTGCAAAGCCTTGTGGGAGACCTAGACAAGGGGGTGGTGGGGGAGGGAGTGAAGGGTGGGGAGACACTTCCTGTGCCACAGATCAGAAGGTACCAGGCCCCGCCCTCCTTTCCTGACACCTAATCATGCATTCCTCTTCTGCTTGACAGGGATCCTGGCTATGTCAACATACCTCATCTTTAAGATATACTGTTTGTCCTGGCTCCTAAGAAGCCACCTGTAAAGAAAGAGAGGAGAGAAGGGACCGGAGAAGGAGGAAAGAGGAGGACATCAGGAGTGAGCACAGGAAACACATCCTGGCTTCAAATTTAAAAAGACAGAAGTTCTGTTTTTAACTCCAGAATTGACGAAATGTAAGATCTTTTTTGTTGTTGTTTTTATCAGGGTCTCATGTAGCCCAGGCTGGCTTCGAACTCCTTTTGTAGCCCAGGCTGGTCTCTAACTCACAGAGATCCTTCTGCCTCTGCCTTCCCAGTGCTGGGATTAAAGGCATACGCCACCACACCCAACTTCAAATTGTTTGTAGTGTGGATAATCTTGACTTCCTGATTCTCCTTCCTCCAACTCCCAAGTGCTGGGGTTAGCATCCCTGTATGTGAGATTTTTGAACAAACTTCAACTGCACAGTGTGTTTGGTTTTCTTTCTATTTTTAAGTAGTTGTGAGGTGTGGTGCCTGATGCCTAGTTCCCTTGGAGGTTAGAAAAGGGACAGGACTTACAGACAGTTGTGAGGTTGTATGTAGGTGCTGGGAATTGAACCGGGGTCCCCTGGAAAAGCAACCAGTGCTCTTAACCACTGAGCCATCTCTCCAGCCCCTTTTTGGCTTTCTTGTCTTTACATTTGATCTTAACCAAGAAGGCTGGAAGCAGTGCTTTCTCGTCTGCTAGTGGTGGCTTTCCAGAACTGTCTTGGGGATTAAATGAGGTAACTGTAGCACGATACAACAGATAAGGTAGGGTCCTTATGAGTCAGTTCCTGATTAAGAAGTAAATAATGGATCCTCTAATCCCATCATGCCCTAGGTGTTTGCACAGAAACGTGGATTGTTGCAGAATGTGCCTGAACCAAAAGCTTAGCATCTGTTACACTCACCTCCCCTGACCTTTGACAGAGCCCCTGGGACAGCCTCCTTTAGGAGTGTGCTCCCTCTGCCTTGCTCAGCCCTCGACATGACATCCCTCTCACGTGACTCTGGCCTCCTGTGGGACTCCAGACTGTAGTCTCTGTCCCTTGGCTGGCTTTCTCTAATAAGTCCTCTTTCTCATGTGGTTTCCTAATGCCATCCTCGTGCTGAAGTCTTCCCTGAGGTCTCCAGGACAGTCAGGGTTAAATCCACGCTCCCTGCCCTCTCCCTCTCCCTCCCCTCAACCTGAATGACACTCTAAGTCTCTCTCCTGTCGCTCGCTACAGCAATCCTGGCAGACCCGAAATCACAGTCTCTGGCTTCCCTGCAGGTACCTGATCCCATTTATCCACCAGGAAGCCCTCTAGCCTTCCTAAGAATCGCTATAGAGGACTCTCTCTATTGGAAACCTGCATTCCTCCTGCAGAGAATCCCCCGGGTGCTGCTATAGCTCTGATCCTAGAGCCTCCTACAGAGCTAAGCCTCTGCTTTAGCCCTGCCTCCTTCTTTATCTCAACTTCCTGATTACATCTCCTCCAGTAGACTAGTTTGTCTTCACTGAGCAGGTGGGACTTATCCTTGGTGGGAGTGTCAGCTCCACTTGGAGTGGGAGCATGAATGAATGAAGGCAGCACTGGAGGAGTCTATCCCCTCTGTAGTCTGTGGAGGTGATGTCTCCCCTGAGAGGACCATTGACCAGCATGAGTCAGAACCCTGGTAACCTATTGATTTCCTCAGCTGGCTCCTCACCCATTGATTGCCCTGGGCTTGCTGTAGGAGCCCTGTCGTTCGGTTTTTATCCCTGCCCCTGTAGCTGCCAGGTCCACACTATTATGACACTCTGAGATTTTCGAGGGCACTGGACGCACCCTACTCTTTCAGGCCTGTCTCTTGTAGGGTGCTGGAGCCAGACTGTTGGTCACCCTCAAACATGTCTCAAGGGCCCACAAAGCAGGCTAGTAGGACCCCGAGTACAACATGGTGTCTTAGAGAACGGGGGTGAGTGTTGTTCCCTCTTCTTCGCCATCCTTTATCATCAGACAAGATTCCAGCCAGTCTGGGCTTCTTTCACACAAACATTCCCTGCTCCCAGCACGTGAGTCCCTGCCGTGTGTGGGTGGCACCCCCCCCCCCCCCGCAAGTCCGGTTCTTTTTCCTTTTTAAAATGCAGTCCCCACAATAAATTAAACTTTCATGGCTCCATTTCCGTTTTTCCTATTGCGGAACCCTGACATGTTTCCTGAAGGAAATACTTTGGGGATCATAATTGAAACACAATCATTCATAATGGAAGCAGGGAGGCCGAGGGTAATAGAGTTAGCTCTCCTTTCTCAGGGCAGACATGTTAATTACATTTTCTATTTCCGCTCATTACCTCGGAGCAGGTCTCTGTGGGCTGCCCTGCTTCTCCTTCTCCTCCTTAGCTGAAGGCATCTGGAGAGGGCACAAGTAGCCATGGGCTCCTTGGTAAAGATCCACCTCCATCCTGCCATCGTTCAGTTTCTTTGTGGGGAATCAAAGGGTCCAGCACTGAGCGCTCTGAGTCATCTTCGGGGCTGGCCTGAGCTCACAGCTTCCTGATCTCACTCAGCCTCCTGACTCCAGACTCTCCATATTCATTGACCTCTTAGCCAAGGACAGCCTTCCCTCCGAACATGCAGGGACCATGCTCATTCACCTTCCCGTCCTCTTGTGTGGGCTGAGGGGGCCTGCTACTCTCCTCAGCCCTCAGTGATCCTCCCAACAGCCCTGCTTGCCTCCCTGATTGGGGATGCTAAAACAGAACTCCTCTGAAGGCTTTTGGGACAGCTTCAGAGCACCAAGGGAAGAAAACCAGAGCTTTGCACTGTTGAAGAGGTAACTCCTAGGCCTTCATAGGTACCCATAGGGGTCTCTGTGTACTCAGGGAAGTCTCTGTAACACAGAAACACCGCCCACTAGTAAAGCATCCTTCCTGGGTTTGTTCCTGTGTATGAGGTCGACACTGGGTGTGTCTTTCTCAATGGCTCTCCATGTTTTGTTTTTTGTTTTCTGTTTTTTGTTTTTAGTTTATGTGCATGAATGTTCTGCCTGCTTGTATGCATATGCACCTCATTCATGTGTGCCTGGTGGCCTCAGAGGTCGGAAGAGGGCATCATATTCCTGGGACTGGAGTCAGAGGTGGTTGTTAGCGACCATGTGGGGGCTGAGAAACTGAACTCCAGGTTCTTTTCAAGAGTAACAAGTGCTCTTAACCGCAAAGCAACCATGTTACTTTTTGAAGCAGGGTCTCTCCCTAAACCTGAAGCTCATCAATTTAGCGAGGCTTGCTGGCCAGTGAGTTTCAGGGACCTGCCTCCTCAGCCTTCCCAGCACTGAGATGACAGATGGATATCTCTGAGCCTGCCTTTCTGTGTCGGTGCTGGGGTCCAACTTCAGTTCCTCATGCTAGCAGGATGAGCATCTCCCTAGCCCCTCTTCTTCTTTACTTTCTACATGGCCCTCCCATTCTGCATTTCAGTTTCTCTTGTGGTCCTGTAGGTAGATGGGAGCCTCCGGAACTTGGTGCCCTGGGGCTAAGGAACCTGGTTTCAACCCATTGTGATTTCTGGCTTCACCTAACTTCTCCATAGACTTGAGCTCCCATCTCCTCACTCTGAGGCTAACTTCCTAAAGTAGCAACATGAACTCTGGTAACAATTAACACTAAAGTGCCTTCCTCACGGTGGAAAAAAAAATCTCTCTTCCTTTCTCACTTTGCTGTTTAGGGTGAGGCATGAGTCATCTTTATTCCCACAGTGAGCTTGCCTTAGGCGATTCTGGTTGGAGAGCAGAGTCTCCATTCAGTGAAATCAGAGCCTGCTGGGCGGGAAGGAGCATGACCTGGGGATGTAATGCAAGTGGCTTTGCTACTCTCTCCCTCTACAGAAAAAAAAAACTTGGATTCTAAAGCCGAGGGAAGGAAGCAGGGAGAATTGACATACCAGGGTCCTCTGGCCTGTGTGCACTCCTGCGGGGATACCAGGGCTGAGGCTCGCCTTCATCAGCAACCTCTTGAGAAATGTAGAAACACTGGTCCACAGCTCTAGGGACATCTCCCTCCTGGAGAGCCTTCTTTGCTGTGTTCTGGTGAGAACACAGGTCCTGAGGAGAAACTGAGAAGTCCAAGCTGGAGAGAGAGTCAAACAGGCCTCTAAGAGAGAGTTCCTGTCTGGCTGTCCAGCGGGGTCTTCCCCAAAGGTCGCTCTAATGTCTGCAGCCTGTGCCGTCCATGTTTCATCAGCTGGCAAACAGGGTGGTTTAAAAAAACAAATAACAATAATACAGAGTCCAAATAAAAGACTCACAGACTGCCCCAACCAATCTGAGTGCTTCTCTTCTCTCCAGATGGAGGAAGGTACTTCACATGACAGATAATAAGTTAAATTAGTGGAAATGGTTCCTTTTTAGCAGTCATTGTCTGGAGCTGAATAAGATGTGGGTATTAATTGATGCGGCTTTCTTCTGTGTACTATTTTTGTATTATTGATACACTCTTGCAAATAATGAGGCAATTTTGCCGTGTGGAAAGAAAAAAAAAATTAAGCCTAATTTAAGGATTTCAAAGATGATTTCAAGTGAGGAATCGGGCAAAAGAACAGCACAAGGCACATGAAGACACTGTTCTTTTTGTTGGCTGTTTGGGTAGCTGGTACACGTTGGAGGCCCACGTTGTTATGCAGGAAAGGGTGGGAACTCTCCTCCACCCTTCCCCTTCCTGCCCTCACACTGGCTGAACAGGCAAGTGAAGGTCAGGGCTACTCATTCCAAAAGCTAGGGGGTGGGGAGTGGGGCAGGGTTTGCAAAGCAGTATTGCCCAGCAGGCCTAGTGGGACTGCAGGCTGATAGCCAGCCACACAGTCAAAATGATTTAAAAAAAAAAAAAGAGGCAGACAGAGAGGATTTAGAGTCATGTGCATTGGCAGAAGGATACATCTCAGTCATTGAAAGCACAGTGCAGAGGCTGGGCACAAAGCTCTGTGGTAGAGCATTTGCCCAGCACACACCGAGCTATGGAGTTGAAGCATAACACTCAAAATTGCATAGGAATTGTATGGTTATGTGAATTACATCTCAGGAAATCTGGTATAGTGTGAGTAGCCACCACAATCCCGCACACACACCCCCTACCAGCCCCCAGCACTTCTCTCAGAAGTGACTACCGCAGGGACTGAATGTCAGAGACAGACAGGTGTAGGGTAGAGGTCTAAGCTCACGTGTCTTGTCTTTGTACTCACTTCCGACTGTGTTCGCTGAGGATGGGGGATGGGCTCTAACGTCTCAGGCTCTCAGGGCAATTACAGATAGGAAAGAAGTAGGAGGTGGCACTAATTATCTCTGAGAGGGACAGTCTGACTAGACTTTGCGGGAGCTCTGGAAAGGTCCTGCATGGTTGAGCACCTTGTGGCTTGTTTGTAAATTCCACAGAGCTTTCAGTGAGGTGGTATGTTAAATGACTGGTCTTCTGAGAACCTTGCCCAAGTCTGACAATCAGTGACCCCAATTCCTCAAAGAATGCACATTCAAAATTAGAATATGACCCTTATGACTATCCTGGGTCTATTCCCCAAGGAATTGAATCCTAAATCCATGTAGGATAGGAAACTGGGCGAAGGCCGTCCCTGCTAGGGAGACAGTAGACACCACCCATGAATGCAAACTCTCCAGAACTGGGTTAGTAGAGGTACAAGGATGAAAGAGCACCCCATGAAGTTGCAAAGGTGATTCAAAATTGAAATCAGAAGCCTGAGAATTGCGAAGGGAACCCGAGAATGGGTGCCTGGTGGAACACTGCAGAATGGAAGATCCAGATGTGGAAAAAGAGGAAGGAACTAGCCAGCTCAAAGCCACAGGGGAGAATGAAACCACCAGAACAGGTGCTAGACCCTGGTTTTCTGGTTTGAGGGACAGGTGTCATGCTGTCTGTCCGTGCTTTATGTCTAAACATGAGAACACATTCTTTACTGATTCAACCGTGTGCCTTGGCATGTTGATGGCTCCCATTGCTCCCCCAGTGGCGGCCTCCATGTGAGGTTGCTGTAGGATGTTCTGTATGTTAAATGTGTTGTTCTGATTAGTTAATAAATAAAATACTGATTGGCCAGTAGCCAGGCAGGAAGTATAGGCAGGACAAGGAGAGAGGAGAATTCTGGGAAGTGGAAGGCTGAGTCAGAGAGACGCTGCCAGTCGCCGCCAAGAGTACCAACGTGTATGATACTGGTAAGCCACGAGCCATGTGGCAAGGTATAGATTTATAGAAATGGGTTAATCTAAGATAGAAGAACTAGATAACAAGAAGCCTGCTGCAGCCATACAGTTTGTAAGCAATATAAGTCTCTGTGTGTTTACTTGGTTGGGTTTGAGCAGCTGTGGGAATGGGAGGTGAGTTGGGGGGGGCTGGATTGTGGAGGAGGGAGGACAGGGAAATCTGTGACTGATATGTAGGATGAATGGAAAATTTCTTAATTAAAAGAAATAAATAAAAAGAAAAAAGAAGAAGAAGAAGAACAAGGGTCAAGGCTCAATTCCCTGGGGACAGCATGAACGTTGTAGCTAGAGACCCTGCATGGAATCCAGATGGTTGCCTTAACTATCTAAACAACATATTCCTGTCTTCAAAACTGAAGCAATGGGACCTTCTTGGGATGTTGTTTTGGAGACTATATTGAATCGTTAGCCAAGAGCCTGGACCATAGTACAATTTAGTTAATACTAGTTAGTGTTTTTATAGACAGAGCTCATGTGGCATACAGTAATCACACAGCACCTAGCCGATCCCTAAGAGAACAGATGCACTTGAACCCTGTTCAAATTCAACAAGTTTGCCTACAATTGATTTAACATTTCCCAAACAATGAAGCAGCTATTATTTGTATTCTAGATGTGAGGGGCTTGAGAGTAGGCTGGTGTAATGGAAACTTTTTTTCTTGAATAATACATTGGGTAGCTTTGAACACTAAGGTGAATATATGACTACATTCTTACAGCATTAATAGAAGTTTGTGAAGCTTCAGGACTGTGACACTTCCCGATGGTATGTTCCAGAATATGTGTTCTGCACTGTCCATGCATCACAGAGTGTCCTGCTGGCGTGTCCTGTGAGTCTTTTTAATCACTCAATATCCCATTTCACAGGGAAAGGGAGTGAGGCTCAGAGTCAGAGCACTATTTCAGTCCCACACAGCTGGTGAGCTTGAGTCAAGTTCCGAACCCAGGCCAGGGCGACTCCAGTGGCCCGCTGTTCGCCACAACACCACACTGCCTCCCACGGATTTCCCAAAATAGAACTAGAAAGCCTGGCGTGACTCAGAGTCTTCCTCGCCACGAAGTCATCTCAACACTCTCTGGCTTGGAAACAACGTTGAAGCGTAACACGTCAAGCAAGGCCCCTCCCTTCTCTGCAATGATAGAATTTCTCTTATGACAGCCACCAGAACACGGAGGGCATCGGAACAGATGCAGGCACATGGCACTGACTAGATCTAGGGACACTCGACAAGGTGGGAATGGCATGGGAGTCTCCCGATTCACCGCCTCACTCACCAGACAGCCGATGGTGTTGAAGCGCAGAGGTATTTGTTAGATGTTCTAGAAGTATGCACTGAGCAGCGCAGGCCCAGGTAGTGGAGAAGAATGTTCTAGGGCAGACATGCCAGATCCCAAGGCCACAACTGAAGGACTGAAAAAAAAAATCACACTATCAAACCACAGGATATTCAACTCAGAGACCTATTCCTGTGGTGAAGGGTGGCTCCAACTCACTGTAGTAAGATCCACCCTTTCCAAACTGGTCTCCTGTGATGGAAGGACACGCTCTGAAGTCATTGCTTTTCTCTTGTCCAATTCCCATGAGAAAATGGAACAACCAATTCCCAAGCCTGCACCCACCCATGTGACAGGGAGCCAAAGCATTAGCCTCACCTTCACATCCTACCCTGTCAAAGAAGCGCTCGACTTTGACGTCTGTCACGTGATAGCAT
Organism: Peromyscus nudipes; assembly: GCA_902168325.1. Lineage (NCBI taxonomy): Eukaryota > Metazoa > Chordata > Mammalia > Rodentia > Cricetidae > Peromyscus > Peromyscus nudipes. Next base: position 14,318 of record CABHPH010001125.1, on the reverse strand, counting down.
TTCCTGACAAAAAGCAGCTTCGGTAAGGAAGGGGTTTGTTTCAGTTTAGAGCTCCAGGTTATGGTTTGTCATTTCAGAGACGTCATGGAGGACGGTGTGTGAGCTGGCTGGTCACAACACATGGGCAGTCAAGAGCAGGGAGAAAAGACTGCGTGTCCATGCTTGCTTCTTCTCTATGCTCAGTTCTGACTTTTCTTCACACTCACACGGCAGAACCCAGCCCTCGAAATGGTGCCACCCATCTTGAGTCTTCCTACGTCCATTAACTATTAAGACAATGTCCCACAAATGTGCCAGAGGCCAATAGGATCTAGATAAGTCCTCATTAAGACTCTCTTCCCCAGTAATTCTAAATGGTGCCAAGTTGGTAGTTAAAATTAGCTAACATAGGAGGCATTGCAAGAATTAATCTTCATGCGCCAGAGGAGGGGTTGGGGGTGATTCATGTCTGCATTTGTATCAAGGGCAAATTGCCACAATAAAGAAAAAAAAAGTTGTTGGTTTCTTTTTATGTAAAGCTACTGAGATGTGAGATTTTTTACTTGCTTTTGAAACAGACTCTCTCTGTACACCCTAAACTAGCCTTGAACTCACAATCTTTCCTCCTTGACTTTCCATGTACTGAGGTTCCGGGAGAGAATCACAGTGTGCAGCTGAGATACAGGGTTTTCCTAGCTCATACCACATGTGATGGGGTCTGTAGAAACTGAGTCAGAGAAATCTGCAGGGCATGTTTCCGAGACTGAGTGTACTTTCTCATCCACTTACTGGTCAGTTGTCTACTAAGGTTCTTGACCATATCTGCTTCTGTCTGAGTAAAAAAAAAAAAAAAAGGCTCCATTAAGCAAGCAGATTGCATGGGTGCATTCTTTTTTTCCCTCTAATCTTGACTGTGACGTGGCCAGCTGCTTGAGTTCCTGCCTTGACTTGCTAGAAATGAATGACAATCACCTGGAACTGTACATCAAATAGACCCTTTGCTCCTCCATGTTGTTTTGGTCGGGGTGTTTTAGCCACAGGTGAATGAAGACACACGCAAGATGGCGTGTCAGGTCTGAATGGTCCAGGCTTGGAAGCAGAGTGGATCCCTTCCACTCACAGTCCATTGGCTAGAGCTCAGGCACAGAGTGAAACCTACCAGAGACTTGGGGCAGGTGATTCACGTGTGGCCAGGAAGGGAGAGCCAACTAATGTGGTGGTTTTAATAACCACTTGATAATTTGTGTGGTAATCATTTTGATTTCTCAATGAATGCGCGTTAGTTTTTTTTTGTTTGATTTTTATATTTTGTGCATATTTATGAGGCATAATGTGATATTTTGATTAATGCATACCTTTGGGGATGAGGCTAATTAGCATATGTCACCTTAAGCTTTTTTCATTTATTTGAAATGAATATATTCAAAATCCTTTTTCCTTACGATATACAATGCATTATTAGTAATTATATCTGCCTTGTGCCATAGAATATGAGAAGTTATTTCCTGTTTAACTGTAACACTGTACCTGCACTGGTGAGTTTTAACTGTCAACTTGACACAATTTAGAATCACCTGGGAAGAGTTTCAATTAAGGAATTATCTAGATCAGGTTAGCCAGTGGGACTATCCTTGGGAACTGTCTTGATTGTTAATTGGCCCACTCCACTGGGGGCAGCACCATTCCCTAGGCTGGGCCCTGAACTGTATGAGTAAAGAAGACTGCCTCTATTAAGCAAGCAGGCAGCATGGGTGCATTCTCTTTTTCTCTACTCTTGACTGTGGCTGTGATGTGGCCAATCGCTTAAGTCCCTGCCTTGACTTCCCAGAAATGATGGACAATGCCCTGGAACTGTAAGTCAAGTAAACCCTTTTCTCCTCTGTATTTTTTTGGTCAGGGTGTTTTAGCCATAGCAACAGAAATCAAACTATAACAGCACCTCTTAGCCAATGTCTGTCCATGTCCCTTCTCTCCTCACTGTCAGGCAACTACTTGTCAGCCCCTTTTAAAGTGTATATATGAGTGAGATCAGATGGTGTTTGTCTTTCTGCATCTGGCTAACTTGACAGAACAAAGGTCTTCAAGTTCCATGTAAGTTGATAGCAATTCATTTGCATATACATTTTACTTATCTCTTCAGCCATTAAGGGACATTTACATTGATTGCCTATCTTGGCTATTATGAATAGTGCTACAGTATGGAAACCTTTGACATTGTAGTATTGTCTTCTTCGGCTCTATATCCAAGGTGGTGATTATTGGATTGCATGGTATTTTTTTCCTTTTAGATTTTTGAGGACCTGCCATACACTTTTCCCCTCAACAATTAGTGTATATTCTCATGGATAGTGTATAAATCCTCATTTCCTAACATAATGACCACACATTTATTCAAATGGTGAGGTACAGTCTCTTTTACAGGACTGCAGCTCAAAGCTATGTCATCCTTGAGTATCCCTTTGAAGTAGCACATCCGGGTCCTGAGATCTTTTTTCTAGTTATGATCATGATCATGACTACCATCACGGGTGATTTTTTTTGGGGGGGGTAGAGGGGGTTGGTGGGCATTTCTTAATATAAAAGGGGATTGTGCCAATCTTGGTGCCGTTTAAGTTCCCAATATTCTGGTTATCCAGTGTGCTGGGAAGTTCTTGTGCACCATGACACATCCTTGAATTCCCTGGGAAGAGAGTTTCAACTGAGAAATTGCCTCCATCAGATTTGCCTGTGGGCATGTCTGTGGGTCATTTTCTTAATTGCCAATGTCTATAGAAGAACGCATCCCAATATGGGCACTGTCATCCCTAGTCTGTTCCTCTATGGTCTCTGCTTTGGTTCCCACCTCTAGGCTCCTGTCTTGAGTGACCCTAGCTTCCCTCAGTGGTGTATTATAAAGTGTGAGCTGAAAGAAGCCCCTTTCTCCCAGTTGTTTTTGGTCAGTGTTTTATTACAGCAGCAGAGTCCTAACTAGGACACTCCGTGTTCTGATTCACGTCTCCCTTCCCTCCCTCCCTCTAGGTTGGTGTTCTCAACCTGTGGGTCACAACCCCTTTGAGTGGGGAGTCAACTACCCTTCCACAGGAGTCGCTTAAGGCCACTGGAAAACAGATATTTACATTATGATTCATAGCAGTAGCAAAATCACAGTTATGAAGTAGCAATGAAAATAACTTTCTGATTGGGGTCACCACAACATGAGGAACTGTATTAAGGGGTCTCAGCATTGATGGTTGAGAACACTGCTCCGGGTTCCTTGCGGGAGTCTAACCCATATCATCTTATCCAGCACTTATGTAGTCTGTGTTAGATGTTAAGGGCCACAGAAATTCCAGAGATTTAGAAATAAAGAAGACACAGGGGTTGTGTTAGAGAATCTTTGTTTTTCGCAGCCTGTGCATTGCCTAGTGAAGAAACTAAAGACAAGTGATTAAAAATGAGGCTGACAAGTGTTAAAATAAATGTGGGCACCCAGAGTGACGAGAACAGGGAGAGAAGGAAAGCCATTGTGCCAGCGGATGGTTTCAAAGCAGAAGCAATTTTAAGGTGAATTTTCCGAGATAAATAATGATTTCCAATGAAAACACATTATGTAGGAAAGCAAGCGCTCTGTGCTGCACAAGGACAAGACAGATGATAATGAGGATCTGAGTTTGGCTGCCACTGTTGGAGTAGGAGGGCAGGGAGTGAGGAGAGATAAATCTGAATTTAGAGTTTGCACCCAGTGGTAACATTTGAACGCTACAGAGGGTTTTGTGCTCTTCCTTTACAGCCTCGGAGGAACGACTGAGTAATAATTTGAACCTTGGCTTTTCAAGCTTGACCACTGGTCACCGTAGCCATCTGTTCTTTCTTTTTTTCCCTCCTCTACTTAGAAAATAAGTAAAAATTCTATTTTGGGAAGTTAACAGAGGACACTTTGTTCAAACTGTCCCTTTCCTCTCGTTTTCTTTTTATCCCTTGACAAGTACGTCTGCAGTGCCAGGTTCTGAGTCCACATGGCAGGGTTTTGAATGAGATCTCTGCTCTCAAAGAATCCACTCCCTCAAATGGGAGGTGCAGTTTTACTGCCAGCTGTTTGTTTGGCACAATCTAGAATCGCCGGGGAGGTGGACCCTTTGGCCTACCTGTGGGGGATCATCTTGCCTATGGAGTAGGTGTAGGAAGATGCATCCTCCTGAGGGGGGAGATCCTGGCCTTCAGTGGGAAATCCTGGTCCAAGCACTAGCATGCATCTGTTCACTGCAATCTTCTGACTGTGGACATCTTATGTCAAGATGCTTCGGCATCCCGATGCCTTGACTCCTCGCCATGATGGACTATACCTTAAACTGTGAACTAAAACAAACCCCTTATATCTGAAGTTGCTTTTGTCAGAGTATTTTATCGGAGCAACAAGCAAAGAAACTCAGACAAGCAGCAGACACACAGGCACAGGCAACTGGGGTACCAGTTGTTGGGAGGGTTGAAGGACCTTATTCAGCGTCTGGGAGGCGAGAAGTCATAGGAGATGGTGCTGATGTGGTTCAGTTCCTTCATTAAATGCCCTGACAGTGAGAGCTCCCTGTGAAGAGATCCTAACTGCCCTGTCCTCAGAGAAAGCAAGTTTGCTGGCTCCATTCATAGACGACCATTTGATCATTTGAAATAAGTGGTAAGTGGAAGGATTCGTAGCGTTACAGTGTGGACAGGGTGGGGGTGGTCTCCTTTTTGGGCAGGGATCTGTCTGATATCTTTTATGTCTTTGGCCACTACATACTGTATTACTTTCCAACATGTCTGAGCCTGAGAAGAACCATCTAGTGGGAGGATGGAAAGCGTCCACAGGAGGAACACTCCTTAACGGAGTCTCAAAAGTGGCCATTCAACATTCTGCCCCTCCTGCATCCTCTGTGCTCCTGGGTCCACAGTTACCTCTGGAAAGCAGTAACATGAAGATTTCACTGTCTCCAGCCTGCACTGACCATGCCCTTGTGGTTTGCCAATGCATCAGTTTTGCAGCGAAAGGCTGAATAGACTCGAAGGGAAACAGTGAGTCTGACCCTTGTAGGATGTCACGTTTTCAACCCCACTGAGTCATCCGGGGATTTATGAGCCAGGCGAGAGATTTCCAGAAGTGATGCAATGATCCCCCAAACGTGACTTTTGGGAGAAAGGGAGAAAAGCAGTGAGTAGCCATCTTACTGTGGAAACATTCTCAGACCCCAGCCTCAGTCATGATTTTCATCTTGTGAGCATTGCACTAACTCTGTGTTTTTTTTTTTCTATTTGTCTATAAAGAACACAGATTATATTTGATCTTTTTTACTTTGTCTGAAACAAAACTCCTGGTCCTCGGAGTAATCGTTCTATTCATTCTGGACCACTGGACTGAGAAGTCCTGGGCTCTCTGGAGCATCATGGGGCCAGCTAACTTCTGTGCTGGTTGTGGTGATCCATGTAGGTGCCTTTCTGTATGAATCCTTGCTGTCTATGTAGAAGGTGGAACTCCCCCAATCTCGATCCCTTCCCAGAGTCACTATTTATCCATTAATGTTGGGAAGTTGTTCCTCGGTTTCATCCTTATGTTCATGGCGCGTTCTTTGGCCCCTCTTTCAGAGGGCAGCCTGGAGCATGCCCTGTGCATTACTGTGTAGCAGTTACATTTTACTCTTGTGTCTTCCACGCTCCCGCTCCATCCATGAAACCCTTTTATGTCCTCGTCCCTTTTCCGAATTGAATCTGAGCCAGACTGCTAGACTTTTCCGTCCAAATTTCCAGGGTTACTTATTTTCTGTATTTTCTCTGTCAGTGTTAACGCACCCAGCCTCACACCCCCCAGCTGCCAATGCTCTCCAGTCTCTCATCCATTTTGACATCTCCAGCAAGAGCTGTCTTCTTCCTCACAGATGATCATAATTTTCTCACCCTTTATTTACAAGGAGTGTCCTTATTTCATTTTCTTATTTCAGGGATATTTTTATTGCATATGAAATTCCAGGCAGCTTTGCATTGATTTCCTTTGTATTTGTGTGGGTGAAGTTGACTGAATATGTGGATGGATGTCTTTCATCAGTTTGGGGAAATCCTTGGTTATTGTGTCTTCAGATATTGTTTGTCGTAGTGTGTTTATCTTTCTAAGATTTCCTGCCCACATATACACACTTATGTTTTTAATGCACGGTGGGTTTTTGTTCGTTTGTTGTAGGTTTTGCTTATTGTGACTGTTTCTTTGTTTTTTGAGCCAGGTCTCACTATGTAGGGCTGGCTGGCTTAGAGTTCTTTATGTAGAAGAAGTTGAAGCTGACCTCAAACTCAGAGATCTCTTCGTCTGAGTACTGGCACTAAAGGCATACACCCTCACCCCCACTTCTTCAGAGACTTGTTTGCTTGGCCATTTAGTCTATTTTCTCTCCACTCTCGCTTCCATGTTTTCTGACAGGCCATATTCTATACTGTGTTTCCTTTGTGTCTAATCTGCCATTCACTACATAAATATATTAGAGTCTTAATTTGTTCTATTTCCCTTTTTATCGTTCTCAAATGGCCATTTTTCAGCTTGCTGTTGATTCCGCTTCCCTGATGAAATCCCTCTTCAAATCCTTTTCCTGTGCTTTTAACTGTTGTCTTAAAAACATTAGCCATAGGCGTTTTGAAATCTTAGACTACCAACTCTACCATCTACGGTTAGCTGGAGGTTTGATCCCTCTTCGAGGGCCTAGGTCTACTCTCCTCATGTCACTCAGAACCTTCTCTGTCTATCCCAGGATGGGCAGTGGGGCTGTCGGTCATGAGCTGCTGTCCCACTGACTCTCGCTTTCTGTAAAGTTAGAACATTTATTTATTCTTGTTGCACAGCTCTATGAAGCTTTGCAAACTTCCTTAGTTTCCTGTGGTCATTTAGGAGGACATTTTAGCCTGCTGTGACCTATTCCCTGTGTCCTCGGGGTGTTCAATGGTCACCATCTTACTAGCTTTGATTATTTTTTCTTCTCTCTCTGGAAAAGGGAAAGAAGATTTTCATACTTAGCAAATCCAGTGTAGCTGAGGCTTGGGGGTCTTTAGGAAGCACCAGAGGGCCCCTTTGGCACTGCGTGCCTTGCTTTCCTTACATCCGCCATGTTTAAAACACTTGAGTAAGCTGTTGCTACAGCAGATCCAAGATCTCAAAGTTATCCCTCTGCAGCACTCTCTCGAAAGCCCCTATTTCTGGCTTAGTGGAATTTGTCCTGTCCGTTCTTCCATAGTTCTTTGGGAACCTTGAACAGAACCCGTCTCATGATCTACTGGGATGCTCTCATTCTGTTCCAGACATACTGTAAGGTCCAAATCTTACCCAAGTTTAGCCCCTCAAGAAGGTCTTGCCAGAGAATATGGTCTCATCAACTTAATGAAGTAATTAACTTACTTAAGTATTATCTAAGGGACTTACAAATTCAATACTTACTTGCCGAGCATCTATTGTGTTCCTGATTTCTTGCTATGTGCAAGAGACCCAGAAGAGAGGAGGGCGCGCCTGCCTTGTCTTCATATGCTACAACGGTGGGTAAGCAGGAGGAATGAATGACTAATTCCTTATGATTCAGAAAAATACAATCTAAAAGCGTTAAGTACTGGTAAGGTTGTTCAGTGGGTAAAGGCGCTTGCTGCACAGACTGTTGGCCTGAGTTCAAAACCTAGAACCCACATGTAAAAGTGGAAGGAAAGAACCAATTCATACAAGGTGTCGCTTCTGTCTGTCCGTCTCTCCCTCCTTCCCAATTCCTGCTGCCCTCCCTCTTTTCCTCTGCCTCCCCATCACAGGTACCCTGTCTGCTCCCCCCATCTTCCCCCCCCACAGTAAATCAAAGTAAGAACAAAATTTAAGAATTACACATCTTCACATTTCCTGGCTAGTAAGCGGTGGAAGGAGGCTTTCCGAGTGTAAACTGAGAGTTCTCATGGTTGTAACTTGGAGATGAGTCAAAAGGAATTGACTTCAAAGGGAAAGTGTCTCTTACAGAAATCATGTCCTTTCTTTATAAATTTCTTCTTTCCATCACTTTTTAATCACTTCCTGTTGAAGTAGAGTAGTATTCTGAGAAAGAATTCTATGATAATAGAATGATCTGTCTGCATTGTACATTATGCAAATGCTAGTTTCTTGATTTTTTCTGCTATGTATCCATTTTTTCCTCTTTTTAAATTTGAACTTTCATTTTTTTCCTTTTTGTTTTCCTCATAAACTATATCATGTTTACAGTTTTCAGTTCCTCTGCTTCATCCAGTTCCTAACACCCCTGATCCGGATCCACTCCCTTCCTCTTTCTCATTAGAAAACAGAGAGGTTTCTAAGGGATAATGATCAAATAAGATATGATAAAACAAAATCTCACACATCAGAGTCAGACAAGGCAAACAGAAGGAAAAGATCCCAAGAGAAGGCACAAGCATCAGAGACCCACTCATTCAGAGCAAACACTGGTTTCATAGACACACTGTATCTGTGGAGCAATTGAGACGCAGATTGATGGATCAAAGAACTGAGTATCTAATTCTACTAAATAAACCTCAATTTTAATAAACTTGGGGTTGGTGGCTACCATATTAGATAACAGCCATTAGAGCTTTAGGTGGTATCCCTTTATTACTATTAGAGATGCAATCTGATAGCAAAGCAAGCCGAGAGAAACAAGAATTTTTTTCCCCCTCAAAGTAAAATCCTGTCCATCAGAATCGTGTTTTTCACAGGAAACAGCTTGGTTTCCCATCTCTTCATCAGCTGAAATGTCAGAATACCTCAGTTCTCTGCATGGAAGACCAGAGGCTCAGGACCCTGCACCAAACTGAAAGCAAGGATACCCACAACACATTCCCGGCCCCTGAGCCCTAAGCCATGTGAAGGGGAAGGCTGTGGACTCAGCCTTTTAATTATAACCATCAACATGGAGGAAAAAAAGAACTGTGCACATGGAAAAGAGCCAGGTCCTGGCCCCACAATGCCCCTCGGCCTGGCCACCTTCCTGCTTGGCAGAGTGACATGCTGTGATGGTGTCCTGTGTGTCTGTGGACTGTGCATGATGAATGCCTCTTTCATGCAGCCATCCTGTACCTGTCTCCCTCAATGGAGGCCTATCATAGTTATGAGTATTTATAAATTTCTGTAATTTCTCCCATTTTTACAGTGAGGCAAGCTGTAATTTAGAGAGAAAATTACTTGCCTAGTCATACATCTATTATTTGGTTTTCCATGTTCCATGCTGATTTATCAACGACCCTTTCTTACCATCTCTCCTCCAGGCTCTGGACTCTGATAATTTCTACTTTCCAGATTTGATGTGGTATACTAGGCTGGACAGTCACAGGAATCCTAGGATATATTCCTGCCCTCTGATAGGTAGTAGAGGAAAAATTCTAGAGAAAGTTGACGTCTTCACCCTTCACATAAGACACGCCTAAGCCTGAGTTCCACAGGTCACTTCATTGCTCTGACACTCTTCTACTCTTTACTTTTAGTTTCCTGAAATAATCCTATCTCAGGCAAGCAGGACTGCAAACTCATCCTCCCCTATCATCTCTAACCATCCTGTATCTTTCTCTTCTTAGAGATGAGATGATAAGGATGCACCGTGACAACTGTTTGCAGCTTTAGATTACTGTGGTCCCCTGAAAGGACAGTAGTCCCTGCAATCTGTGCGTTCTTTCCTGGGGCTTCCTCATGTGAGGTCAACCATTGTCTGGATATAGGACATAGCAATTTCAGAAATAACTTGAGTCTTAAGTAAATCTTATTGCAAGACTTAACTACAGGATTTCTACTCATTATTAGTTACTGTTCATCTCCAACCATGCCTCACTTATAAGCTGAACTGTCATCCAAGTACAGCCTAGGCATGACCCTGCCTAGCTTCAAAGATCAGATGAGGTCAGCATGGACAGGGAGGTATGGCCATGGAGGTATAGTTAAACTATATCATCTGTACTTCTGTCAACTCTATTATCCTCCATTGTTCAGGGCAAAAATGCTTCAGCGCCCATGGACCAGATCTCACAGGGACAATCACAGCTTCACAGATGGCCCTCGGGCATAGTCACACTCCTACAGAGACTCATCCTCACCTGGTCACATCCCCCGGCTCTTTCTCAGAATGAAAATTTTCCTGTGCATAGCAAGAGGAATGTGATTAGTTCTAGGGGCACAGGGCGTTCAGCAGATGGTGTGGTGATGTTGGAAGTCCTGTGTAGTCAGACTTTCCTTTGGGCCGCCAGCTCACAAATAACGACACAGAGATGAGTTATTAATTATGAAAGCTTGGCCTTAGCTGAGGCTTTTTTCTAACCAGCGCTTACAACTTAACCTATTTCTATTAATCCATGGTCTATCTCATGACTTGGTTACCTTTTCTCTGTCCCGTGTGTCCGATTTTTTTCCATTGGTGTCTCCCATGCACCTCAATTATCTCTCCTTCTCTCTGCCTGGAAGTCCCATCTATTTCTCCAGTCTAGCTGTTAGCCATTCAGCTTTTTATTATACCAATCACAGTGTACAAATGTTCTGCAACAGACCAGGATCCTGCTTCCACTTGGTTTATGTTGTCACCATATGTTGGCAGTTAGTTCATGGTATCCTTGAATTTTCTTACATCCTCATCCTCTGTTTACTATGCACCACAGAACTCCACTATCTCTACTTACTGATTACTCTTCAGATCGCCTCACTTCCATGTCCTGAAGTCTACCACCAACTGTTGCCTGAGCTAAGTACTGGTGACGACCATTTGACCTTGCCTAACCTCTCACCATTGATGCAATAGCCAAGCTAACCTCTTTAGAGTGTAATGCTAAGAACTTAGTGACGTCTTCATAGGTTTCTTAGTGTTGACAAGGACTCTCCTGGTCTGCCCTCCCCCCATGCTCCATCCGCTATGTTTTTATGATTTTTTTCAAGGCAGTCTATCATTTCAGTTCTATCATCATTTCGTCACCTTATTCCTTTGCATATACTGATCCCTGTCTTTGAAACACATTTGACCACCACCTTAGGCTTGTTTAATGCTTATTTACTCTTAACATCTTAGCTTAAATGCTACCTCGCTCAGTCTACACCCCATGGGCACCTTATAACACACATTTGATTTTACTATAAAGCCCTGAAGTACACCCCCTAGTTTTAGACTGTTGGTGTTTATTCACCTCTGCCCCTTTTCAATTGTGTGCTGGATAGTTTTATGTCAACTTGGCACAAGCTAAAGTCATCTGAGAGGCTGAGACCTCAATTAAGAATGTGTCTCCTTAAAGACGAGGCTGTAGATAAGCCTGTAGGGCATTTTCTTAGTGATTGATGGGGGAGGGCCCAGCCCATTGTGGGTGGTGCCATCCCTCGGCTGGTGGTCCTGGATTCTATAAGAAAGCAGGCTGAGCAAGCCATGGGGAGCAAGCCATTAAGCGGTACCTTTCCATGTCCCGTGCATCAGCTCCTGCCTTCAGGCTCCTGCCCTGTTTGAGTTCATGTTTTGACTTCTTTTGATGATGAACAGTGATGTGGATGTACAAGGCAAATAAACCCTTTTCTTCCCAAGTTGCTTTGGTCACGGTTTTTCATCACAGCAATGATGACCCTGACTAAGGCAGACGGTAAGCTTTGATGAAGGTCAGGCTCTTCCTGGATCTCCAGCACCAATCATGGTCACACAGCATAAACTCCTCCAGGGCAAGAAAAATACAGGAGTTGCGTTTCAGGATTCATAATTTGGGGTGTCACTTGACCCTTCCTTGGGGCCTCCAGATAACTTTTTATTTGGGATACATCTATGGAGCATGTTTCTAGGTGAAATTCATGTTTGAATCCATGAACTTGATAAAGCACATTGCCCTACACTGTGTGGGCAGGCACTATCTGATCTGCTGTGGGCAGGGATGGACCAAGGGGACTGTAATGAGTCTTAGAACCCTTTTTTTTCTGCATGAAGTAGTGAGGTATAGGTCTCCCTCTCCCTCCTCCTCCTCCTCCTCAATCTTGGACTTGGACTTCTCTTCTTCCTTGGGCTTGGTTTTTATACCACTGAATGAATGCCTTGGATTCAGCATTCAATCCACAATGGAATTTTATCATCAGCAGTGGGACTTGAGTTTGTGGACACAGAGTTTCCCATTTTCTAATCCCATGAACCAAATCTTCATCCCCTCTCTTCATATGTGCACATATATGTATATATTTTATATAATAATGTATTTTCTATACTTTATATACAATCTTATATATCATAATCCTATATATCCTGTGTTATATTTAATTACACTTATCACATAGCCACATATATCATATATCCCCTATACCAGTGCTGAATCTTAGCTCATGCATCATTTCACTTGATGCTCTCATGTATTTAATGAATGGAATTCTTTGTGGTTACTGGAATATGGCTTCTAAATGGCAGGGGGCAACATGTGTGTGTAGGGTCCAACTCCATGGAAATAAGTCCCCACGTGAAACATCTAAGTACATTGTCCTTAACAAGAAGAGCCGCTACCAAAAAGGAGGATGGACAGCTCACTTTCTGAGCTGCTGGGAGATGAAACCTGGGGAAGCATAACTCAGAAAAACTGAAATCAAGACTGGGGAGCCTGTCCCAGGTAGGATCATGCAGGTGGGCAGGCTCAAAGTGCTGTTCCCCTCACTGTGTATGTGGTGGTGGGCTGCTCACAATGGCTAAGCAATACAGGAATGGCCACGCGAGATAGGTTAAGGAATCCCATTTGAGCGTCAATGGAGTCCATCGATTTTACTAGAATGTGTCAAAGCACTGTGGTATCAAATGTATGCCAAAGCACCTACATGCCTTTAATGACAGCCAGAGAGAACTTGCAGCTTGTTTGTTGGAAGATGTAGCTGACAAGCCAGGAATGCAGTGTGTGTGTGTGTGTGTGTGTGTGTGTGTGTGTGTGTGTGTGTGTGTGTGTGTGAATGAGAAGGGCTGGGGTGACTTCCCCACCTCACTTCTTTCTGCTCCTCTCATTTTCAACCATAGATAAATCATCAACCAGAGTCTCCACCGAGAGATACACCGGGTCTCCCCTTGGGTGTGCCTGGCAGGGTGGTATCGCTTTGGTTTGTGCTTGCTTTTAAGTGAGCTGCAGGGTTCTGAGGGATAACTGCTCAAAGGAAACTGACAGTTGGAGATGAAGGCCAGTTCCCAGCAGCTCTCTGTAGAATGTGATAACATCAGCCCATACCAGCAGAGCTGGGGGAGGATGCTGAGAGCCAACTGACGAGGAGGCTGATGCAGAAACCTCCCAGTAAAGACAGACGTGATATATGGGCAAAGGGAGATGAGACCTGAGACTTGCTGTGTGCAGATACCACAGATTCATTTCATCCTGGTAACACTTCAGTTGAAATGCTCCTGCCTCAGGTCTGAGGGCCATATACTTCCATGCCTGCACTCCTCCATCGGCCCAGTCCTCATGCAACTCGCTGCTTTCCCCAGCCCCAATGCAACCTTACATGCTACATGGTTATCTTCCTTACACATCACTAAATCACGATCACATCTACTTACGATCCAAAACCTAGGCAATGGTTTCCAATTCCTTCTACAGTGAAGCCCAGGCACCAAGGCTGATTACCCTCTGAGATCTTCTCCTGAGAGGGCTAACCTGTTCTGACCTTGCCGTGCATACCACTGCTTGCCCTCACAGCACAAGATGGAGCCTCATGAAGCTATTTACTGTTTAACTAACAGACTTGTGCAGGAGACCTCTTCCCCCGTGGTGTCTTTTCCAGCATCTTGACCTGGTTAATATTGCCCTAAGTTCAAATGACTATCATTGAGGTTTTCCTCCATCTAGACCGGGAGGCACCTTTTCAGTCTTGGTGGGTATTCTTCACACTGCATGGGAATGTGGCTGCGGGCAAAGTCTTTACAGCTTGTAAGCCATCAGACATGCGTGTGCTCCTCCTTATTTACTTCTGCTCGATCATGAGGTTCTCATTTGAACCACGATTTGCCCTCCCATTCACAGGGGCTAGTGTGGTGGCGTATACACTGTAAGGGGTTAAAAAGATGCTTAAAAACACCCTTTTAGCTCTCTCAAATGAGTCCACTTTCTACTTCCAGCCTAATACCAAATTCAAGCAATCTAATGTACCAGTTTGAAGGTACACTTAGAAAAGGAAATGTCACTCCTTATTTTATGGCATGATAACACTGCTATTTTTTCACAAAACATATTTTATATTTATTTAAAGAGTTCTTTCAGACCTTTGAGTCATTTTTTGCTATGTCATATTAATTTTGGAACCTCAAAAGACAAAGTAGTAAGGGTGTCCTAAAACCATCTCATACACACAATTATTTGTCTACAACAGTTTCATGTGACTTGTT
>CABHPH010001124.1:64553-85512 GCA_902168325.1 Peromyscus nudipes | reverse complement strand
CTTCCTTCCTTCTTTGTTTCCTTCCTTCCTTGTTTCCTTCCTTCCTTGTTTCCTTCCTTCCTTCCTTCCTTCCTTCCTTCCTTCCTTCCCTTCTTCTTCTTCCTCCTCCTCCTCCTCCTCCTCCTCCTTCTTAACAAAACTCAAGTCAGGAACTCAAATGCCAACTTTTAAAATCAAACAGTCTAACACAGTCCAATCCAAGGGTACTGAAGATACACGAGCTGAGGGACAGAAGTGGGAAAACGGTAAAAATCTTTGTTTTCTGTAGTTGAAACGCTGTGTTTTCGTAAGAGTAGAAAGCTTTGTGTGTCCAGTGAGATGGACTTCCTGGAATCTGAGCTGAGGGGTTTCAGGCAGGGTTTGCTGGTGTAGTGTGTGGAGACAGTGTGTGCAGTGCAGAGCAAGCTCTGAAGTTGTGTGGTCGGAACCAAGGTGGCTGTGAAGGTGCAGTGGGGTGAGCGCTGACAGAAACACCTCAGATTCATCACATGTTTGATATGGAGCCAGATTTTGGTCGCTGCGTGCTCAGAAATGTTTCACTGTTGCCATTTTTTTTCCCACTTCAGTTATGCGACCCCCGTGCATGAGGCAGGGATCTAGGCTCCGTTCTCACACTTTTCTGCACTCCCCACCACATCCCCGCTGGATGCATGTACTTGTTCTGCTCCAAATTGTCATCCACTCTGTAACCAAGTCAGCACCTGCAAAACGCACGAGTACTGTCGCCCACGTGCTGCTGGTCACGCGCTCCTCAGCCGTCTTCCACTGCTCTGCGCACAGAGACCGAAGGCCTGGGTTGAGCTCAGCTGCATGAGTCCCTTCCTGTGTTGTGACTTTCCCATTCTCCTCCACAGGGCCTTTGCGTGTGTGCTGTCCTCCACTTGAAGTGTTTCCCACACCGTCTTCACCCGTTAGCTATTTGGGAAGTCTTCTGTGTTCTTTCTGATCAGGGCCGCTCCTCAGATGTGCCGTCGCCCTACTTTGTGTGATTCCTTGGTTAAATAACATCCCTCCACTCACCAGCTGTAGCATCCAGAAGAAAGGGTCCCATGCCACCCTCAGGACAGCACTTGGCATGTAGTAAAGGCTCTTTAAGTATTTGTAGAATGGAGACTTGAATGAACGGCTAATTCTAACAAGCATTTTAGAAACAGAAAATCCACTGATGGAGCAGAGATGAAGAGGAGAGGGGAAAGAATGGTAGAGGCTAGGAAGTTAAGCTCAGTTGTCGATGTTACTGGAGTGAGGTAAAGCATATCCCTAGATGGATCAGAGAGGGGGTTTCCTGAGACAGTTGGAATGTAGGTCGGTGAAGCGAGGAGAGAAGACCTACCCTGAATTGGGTAGAGCCATCTAGTAGACCGGGGCCATGGAGAGAATGACACCTGAGAAGATGGGGCCCAGAGTGCAGGCCAGCTCCTGCAGCATGGGCACAGAACCCCTAGAGTGCAGGCCTGCTCCTGTGGCAGGGCACAGAACCCCCAGAGTGCAGGTCTGCTCCTATAGCATGGGCACAGCACCCCCAGAGTGCAGGCCTGCTCCTGTGGCAGGGCACAGCACCCCCAGAGTGCAGGCCTGCTCCTGTGGCCTGGACACAGCACCCCCAGAGTGCAGGCCTGCTCCTGTGGCATGGGCACAGCATCCCCAGAGTGCAGACCTGCTCCTGTGGCATGGGCACAGCACTCCCAGAGTGCAGGTCTGCTCCTGTAGCAGGACACAGTGCCCCCAGAACATCAGCCTTTGAAAAGCCCTCCTGTAGCACGAATCTTAAAAGGTCTTATTAATAAAACAAACTCAGAGCTAGGTATTGGGGTGAACGCTGAATGACCAGAGAAGCAGAACAAGCCACAACCACCTCACCTCGCCAGTTCCTCAGCTGATCCTGTTTCCACAGACTGGATGCCTCTCAGCTGAACTGTGCTGCTCAAAAGCCTAAAAGCTTAACCAGGCTATAGTTCCTGGTTCTCACACCTTATATACCTTTCTGTTTTCTGCCATTACTTCTTGGGATTAAAGGCGTGAGTCACCATGCCTGGCTGTTTCCAGTGTGGCTTTGAACTCACAGAGATCCAGGTGGATCTCTGCCTCTGGAATGCTAGGATTAAAGGCGTGTGTGCCACCATTTTCTGGCCTCTATATCTAGTGGCTGTTCTGTTCTCTGACCCCAGATAAGTTTATTAGGGTGCACAATATTTTGGGGAACACAATATCACCACACCCACCCACTGGTTCCTCACCAGAGACTCCCACACCTTTGGCCTCCAACTGGGGTGACATCTTTGTTTCCTCTTGTTCTGGGGTGTCTAGCTTTTTCCACTGAGCATTCCTGGCTCTCCTCCAGCCTACAGACAGCCACCGTGGGACATCCTCAGCTTCTGATCATGTGAGCCAACCTGGTAAATCCCATCTTATTGGGCGGATCCTATTGGTGCTGTTCCTTGGAGAATCCCAACTCACATGTGACAGCAGGGACAGTGGCCATCTTTCCTTTAGGGCAGAAGCTAAGCAGCCAGGAAGCAGAAAAAAACACCAGTGTTCCCCTGAATTGATGTCTGTCAGTGTAACAGCAAAAGGGAACTCTTGTACATTAATTAATGAGCCCCAAGAGCACCACTGTGTTACAGAAGAGAACATTAACTTACATGTCTAAGGTCATCTCCAAATACGAAGAAAAGGTTATTATTGATATTCACATATTTAAAAACAAATGTTACCCCAAAAATGACAGAAATCAAGATTTATTCTTGAAAGAGCTACTAGGAAAACACATATATAAGTTCTCATGATACTGGGTATGTGCTTATCTGTATACATACATACGCTTATTTCCTAGAAATACATTATTTGATGTCAATATGTAGATATTTGTCTTTATATTTAAAACACATCCTTTCAACAATATAGCCAGGGGTGGCGTTTTCCATGGGTTGATGGTATCAGGAAAGAATACTAATCAGGCCAAGTTATGGACAATTTTCTCCTAAATAGGTCTGTTCTCTGAAGTTTGCTCAGTGTTGTGGATGTCATCCTCACCTGTTGTAGCCCATCTGGGTTTCCTGGTGGCTTTATCCAACAGGTCTGCATAAAGAGGATGATTGGACCATGGGCCTGAGTGCATGTGTTTGGAAGGGTCTACACGTTGCTGTATCTCACAAGGGGGAGGTCTTTGCTCCTCCCCTTGGCATTGGGATAAAAAGCCCTTTGGAATAAAGCTCAGGGCTGGTGGGTTTGACTCAGGCCCTCCCGAGGCTATCCTGTGTTTCTGTCTTTCCTCTCGTGGTCTAGGTATCTCTTTCTAGCTAATATTTCTCACTTCTCCCTACTCAAGAGTATCCTGGGTCATAAAAGTGGCGGCTGGTCCGCCACACCGGCCTCCAGCCAGACTTGCTGCGGATGCAGCCTCCTAGGGAGAATGAAAAGCAGGAGGATGGGTGGTACAGGTCCAGCCTCCATAGCTAAGAAATGCCCAGTGTCACATTGGCTTGTACGACATCATGCCGAGCACCTGTCACATTCCGGGTTTGGTAGCAGATAGCAGATGGTAGTCAAGCCATCCCTGCCATACAGCATCGGTCCTACTTTCCTCCACAAACAAGTGATTGCTGACGCTAGACTGCTGTATGAGGACTCTTTTTTGGGGAAAATATATACATCTTAGTGCTGGATTGGCACAAAATAGAACGCCTTTTCACCTGATCCCTACAGGAAAAAGTGAGTCACTAAGCAACTAACTATTCTACCCTTCAAATACCAGACAAAGCTTGGAGCAATAATTCCCGAGAAACTGTTGCCCCGTGGTATTCCAGGTGGTACCTATCTGTTTTGCGAGCACCCCAGAACCTTGCCGAGGGTTTAGACTCAAACATCAAGTTAGTTTGGTTGGCTTCTTTCTGCATTGGCTGGATTTCAGCCTCTTAAAGCCAAACCACACAAAACCCTCCCTTGTGTGGGTCCAGTTTACGAGCCCAATGTGGAAAAGCCATTGCTAGGCCAGCTGGGGCGAAGGGCTTGGGCTGCAGCCATTGGTGACTCATCGGGCCATTTTCATTCTCTCTTTCCCACTGGGCATGGACCCAGTGGCCCAAAACAGGGCCTATGAAGCTGTCACAGTCTGTCGTATCAAAGTGACTCGAGATCCTCTGGACTGGGACCATTGAAATGATAGACTGTGGCTGTCTTCCTGGGAACGCCCATGTAATGCCTGTTCAGGGAACACTTCATTTACATGCTAGAGTCCTGCAATTATGGGTGGAAATTAAGTATTGCTGTTACTCAGGAGTTCTGCTTCTATTTAAATGACTCCCTTGTATGGTGTAGATGGGCCTTCACACCTATTTCTAAACTATGGGCAGTATGACTTGTCATAAAATCACAGTACATTTTGTTTAATGAAAATGTGCTCAGGTTTCAAAAGAAAGAAAAGTTGCTATTTTGCTTATAGTAATTTTTTATGAAGAACTGAGAAGAATTTGTGTGTGAAATGAGCTTTAGGCTGGAGATTTATTACATTACCTGTGTCTTAGGTCTGAGAGTAAGAAAACTAATGTCAGATGGAGACCAAAGCTGGAGCTGTCCGTCGGGCTGCTGTGCTTCATTTTTATTGGGTAATGTCAGAGATTATCTACAAATACTCTTTCTTATTTCTGTGTCATTGAGCTAAAACAGAAGCTGGTGACATATATATATATATATATATATATATCCATGTAAATTTGGAATATATATTTATATATATATTCCAAATTTAAGACAAAAACTAAAAACAAAAATCTGTAAAGACTAGTAATGGCCTAGGAGACCTCATTATAATTAAGTATTAAAGCACAGGGAAATTCTTTTTAAAATTAAAGTTCTCACTGGGCATGGTGGTGCATGTCTTTAATACCAGCACAGACAGGCAGAAACAGGCAGAGCCCTGAGTTCGAGGCCAGCTTGCTCTACAAAGTGAGTTCTAGGACAGCCAGGGCTATGCAGAGAAACTCTATCTCAAAAAACCAAACTAAACAAACAAACAAAAAAAAAAACCAAAAAATCCCCCAACTAACCAAATTAAAAAAAACTCAAACAAACCAAAAAAAGCAAAACCAAAAAAAAAAAACAAAATAAAACAACCCCCCTCAATCCAAAAAATGAAATTAAAGTTCTAATATGTTGAAGAACTGGCTGGAGATTAAGGATGCTCTTTACTTATAGATACATATTCTACCCACGGTCATTACAAATGGCCAGAGTGAGAATTTAAAAATTACTGCTACAAGGATAATATTAAAGTTCGGTTCCTTTTTTTTCTTTAGACATGGTCTCATGTTGCCCAGGCTGGCCTTGAACTCTTGGTCCTCCTGCCTGAACCTCCTGGGGTGCTGGAATTCCATAAAAGTGCCATTACACACACAGGCATTTCTATTTTCCAGTGGGTGTGTAAGTAGCAGAACATGTGATTTTTAGACTGTTTATCTTTTAGTTAGAATAAGAAATGAAAGAGTTTTTTGGGGACTGTTTCTTGGAAGGAAGAATACAAATGTTTCAAGTTACAGGATGAATTGAATCTCCAAAAATTGGAATAAAGATTTTTTTCCCCCAACTACACAGACTATTTTAAAAGATTAATGACATCATTTCAAGAGTCAGAAAGACTTTCTTGGGTTGGAGAGATGGGTCGGTGGTTAAGAGCATTTGTTGTTCTTGTAGAGGACTCAGGTTCGGTTCTAGCACCCACTTGGTGGTTCACAATGGCTCAAACCTCAGTTACAGGATGCATATGACACAGAAGTCTTTTCAAGCAAAATAGTCATACATAAAATACAAAAGTCTAAACAAACAGATTTTCAGTAGATTTTGCTGAGCGAAAGTATTTTCATTTAAAAAGCTGTATTTTCATGTAAAAAGTTGGCTTATCTGTGGTTTGAGATACACAAAACAGAAATAGGTGGATTCTGAATTGGTGTTAATATTACTAATTCATGAGAGTGGTGAGGTTGGCAATGATTTAGTATGTCTTGTAGGGCTGCCGTCAAAAGCAAGCCTTAGTTCCACACCTCTGGTTTTGAAATGCGTTTCCCCTCAGTAATTATGAAGCCAGAAATGACTCTTAGCACCTGGTTCACGGTGCCTTTTACTGCTCACAGTGTTCTGTGAATGTAACACCCGGGGGTTTGGGTGAGTGAGGTGTGTGCTTTATTTCTGGTCCACACATCCTGAGATAGCGTGTGTAAATGGGTCTCCATTTTACAAAGCTGACCGAGCACTGTGAAGGGATTTGTGGTCCCTGTAGAAAAGGTATTATAAAGCTGAGGAAGAAAAATGGAAAATACAAAAGGCTCAGAGAAAATTCCCCAAACAGCACAACAAAAAGATTTTCTGTGACCATGGAGAGCCCTTCAGCACCCCAAATCCCATTTAAATGGTAGTTCCCACCTCATGAATAACAAACACAGAGCTGGCTACAGATAAGATGAGGAGGCACGATCTCCCACCTTGTTTAACTTCTCAGGTAGGTTCTGGACTTTTGCACCTTCTCTTCCTGCAGTCCAGGAGCTCAGCATCCCATCTATTGTTTTTATCCTCACCTAGTGATGCCTGGACCTCACACACATCTTTGGCCAGAGGCTGGAAGGTTAGGCTGGGCAGGGGATGCTGTGGACCGCGCCATTTGATCAGACTCCATGAAATCACCTAATACACTCTCACTACGGACAATCCCTTCCTTCTTCCCTCCTCCTCCCTCTACCTCATAAAGAGTTTTAGATTAGCATAGGACAACGCTAGGCTTTGCTGATTTCCTGTATCTTGTTTTTCTATTTCTTTCAACTCTGCATTTATACTTTTATCATTCTTGTTTTTTGTTTGGTGTTCAAGTGAGATGCTCAGTTTACTAATTCTTAGTTTTAAAATCTCCCAATACAGCAGGGAAGGATATATACCTCTCTGTGTTTGCAACATCCACAAGGTTTGATATGCGGGATTTTTATTACTTTATGCAGATATCTAGATTTATATGTCCCCCCCACGCGCCTTTGGAGTGATTAGAAGTCCATTCTTTTTGAGATGTGTTGTTGGGAACTGAGCCCAGTGCCTTGGTCACAAGTGTGTTCTAATGACCTCATCCCTTAGAAGGTTATTTTTAAAATTGCCAAATGCATAAGATTCTCTCTCCTCCACCTTTCTGTCATTGACATCTGGTCTCACACCATCAAACTGTTCTGTGATCAGAAAGCGGGTTCTTTTTGATACTGGGTTTTGAACATTTGTCCATATGCTTGTTGGCTTAGAATTCTAGTCAGTGATAAGTTTTAAATTCCCCGGTTGCTGGGTATCTACTGCCGCTGATGTAGAAAGCCAATCAAGCTGAATTAATAAATCCAGGTTTAATGAACAGAGCAAAGCAATCCTGGGTGACCCTTGGAAAGACTGGGGAAGAGTCACCTGGCAAATATGGCTACCAGGTCTTAAGTACCCTGTAGGCATGGTCTTCAGCAGCCCCAGGGAGGGGCTGGCTTTTGGTGGGCTTTGAGGGGGTGGGTTTGGGGAGAGAGAGATGGAGGGGAGTTGAGGTGGAGCTTCCACCAGAACATTCCAGACTCTTTGGGTATGTGGGTCCCCAGGGGCTGAGGTGGAACTTCCACCAGAATAGTCGGTTTTTGTACATGTTTTCTGTGTGTGCTTAGGAAGAAATGTGTGTTCCTTAATTGTTGGATCTGGGGTTCTAGTCTCATTTGTTAGCATCCTACCAATCTGTTAACTCATCCTTGTGTGTTTGGGGTCTTCTGAGCTGTCCTCAAATTGTCTCACTTATGAGGTGCTTTGGAAGATTGTGTGCATGTGTGGGCTCTCGCAGGGGTTCCCTGGCTTCTTTGGGTTTGGCCAATGGGGGATGCATGAAGGAGACTGCAAATTCTTAGAGAGGTCAGAGTCAGAAGTCCTCAGCTCCTTCCCAATGGCCTTTTGTCAAGCTCTGCCATCCTTTAAGACCTGGGAGCTCAGAGCTGCTCTGTGGACTCATCACTGCTCACAGCTATGAGGGTCCTTAGCCTTTTCTCTTAGTGGTCCAGATCACAGCCGATTCTTGTGAGTGTCCTTTTAAAGCCTATCTTAGGTGTGGTACCTTCACCTGCTGAGGGATTTTTTTTTCCTCTCTCACACGGGTCTCTTACTCCAGCAGAAGCTTTGAACTCTTCCTAAGTCATGGGAGGGGATTGCCCTGAAATTCCCTTCTCTGACCCTGGAGAGATCTCTTCCCAGCAACACAGTTAACATCTGAGCACCCAGGATTAGCCTGCTGGAGAACAGGCTGAAAGTCAAACATTAGCCTGGAGGGACTGTCATAAGACAGTGTCTGTCCCTTTGGCCACTAATTTCTAGATAGATATATCTTCATCATTACTCTTAGAAATTAAAATTTGTAAAGATTAAAGTACTACTAAATGTTAGTCCATTTGTTTAAAATAAGTCATGCAGAAATAAGGATAAACCCTTTAACATACCATTTTAAAATGCTTTAGAGTTTTATGAAACTAGTGTAGAGAGTATTGTTGTTTGATGATTCATGACAGTTCCTTCTACCATACCTGGATTCCTGGATTCTCACATCTGCTTCTGTGTAGGCGGATTTTTCTTTGGGCTGCCAGCTTACAAAAACAAAACAAAACAAAAACCACAAAAAAAAAAATGCAGAGACTTATTATCAATTATGAAAGCTTGGTCTTATCCTATGCTTGCTCCTAAGTAGCTCTTATAAGTTAAATTAACCCATATTTTTAAATCTATGTTCTTCCATGTGCTTGTTACCTCATCTCCATTTTGCCCATCCGGCTTCCTCTGCATCTGGCTGGCAGTTCCCCTTTCTTCTTCCCAGAGCTCTCTCTCTCCAGTTCTGCCTATATCTCCTGCCTACCAATTGGCTTTTTTTTTTTTTCTGAGACAGGGTTTCTCTGTGTAGTTTTGGTGCCTGTCCTGGATCTAACTCTGTAGACCAGGCTGGCCTCGAACTCACAGAGATCCGCCTGCCTCTGCCTCCCGAGTGCTGGGATTAAAGGTGTGCGCCACCACTGCCCTGCTTGCCTAAACTCTTTTTTATTATAACTTGTACTACCATCTTAAAACCATCTTTTTAGATCAACTCCATCAGAGACCTGAGAAGGATATAATATTACCTGAGTAAACAGGAAGTGCAGAGCTAACAACTTCCAAAACTATAGAAATGACAGAAACATCTGGCTGCCTGGACAGTCACCCAAGGTTCCTCTGCAATGTTGGCACATCCATGTTCAGCCTACAGGTCTAGAATATCTGACAGACTTTTCTGTGAAGCAGGAATTTTGAAGGACTGTCCTACTTTGTCTTGGAAAAATTTGGCAGTCACCTTCTTTTATGTCAGCAGCTGAGGCAAGGGCAGTTTCTTGCCCAGAAGGCTAGTTTTGCTATTTAGAAAGTAAATCTCATGTGGAGGTTCTTCGATGCCTATCATCCTTTTTTTTTTTTTTTTTTGAAGTAAATTGGTGCTGCCAGGAGCAGACATATTTCACTGTCATGAAAAGCTTTATGTTATTAAAAAATTTTAAATACCATATTCTGTAGGTCTTTTAAGTGTTTGAAGACTACTTGTCTATCTAAAATATATTTTTGACCTTGAAAACATACTTAACATGACTACAAGTTTGATTATTATATGTGACTAACTACTAACCTGCATTTGTTTATTATCCTGAAGAGTTTGTAATAATAACTTTCAAGGACTAGAAATTTATATTACATTGTTAAATGAGCTGCATAGGTATAATACCTTAAGTAAGAGTAGAAATATATGTACAGTATGTTCTAACAAAAAAACCCTTAAATTTATGTCAATGTACAAAATTCCATACCAATGTAAAATATTTGAAACTAGTGGTTATTCAAAAGTAGACTCAACAATCTACCCTTTTATCTCATCATTTCTATGTTCCCCCTTCTTCCCTTTAGAAAGAGATCCTTGAATCTAATCTCCTTTGTTAAGCTTTCTCCCTGACCATTACTGGTAACATTTGTAACCGACACCCCTAAATGGTGACTCACTGAACAACCAAACCATAACTAACTGAACAACCAAAAACCACCCACTCTGCCTCTTGGGAATTTAGGTGTCATGTTCTTTAGACTGCTTCCTGTTGTCTGAGGGTGATGGAATCTTTGGGGGACCTTGAGAAAATTAGGGTAATGGTCAAGTCCTGGGAGAGCTAGCTGTGACATTTGTTGTCCAGTCTGTGCAATGGGAAAGTACAAGGCTTATCTGTAGCTCTGGCTAGAATAGTCTGTGAGGTTGGACCATCTCAGCCAGCAGCCTTGAAGCTGTTCTGGATGGAGAACTCTGAGGAAACTGCAACAGAGACACTCTGAGAGGCTGGATCACCTGGGCCACCATTTTCATTGGTGTCTGGTCCCCTTGCTCTGAAAACACAAACTTTCAAAGGTAACATACGTGTGTGTATTAACACAAGTATGGACTGTATGTTGTATACAAGCCAGCCAAAGATAATTTTTTGTTTTATGTTTGAGCAGGTAAAACATATGTAACCTGTCTTGTAGTTCTTTTAGGTTTAGTTCTTTTTGTCTGTAGCCAGGATTTCCAGGGGGGTCTCCCCAGATCAAATTAATCTGATATCAATCAATCTTGAATGAATCCAACGCCTTTTGTTTTCTGTGGAAACAAAAGCATAACCTCTTCCCCAATGTAACATATTTTTGACTTCCATTTTGAAGACATTTAAAAATATATAGATTGGTTTAATTTAGCAATTTTTATAGTCCAATGTCTCTTAGCAGCTATTGTTTGCTTATTAACAATTAAAAATTTTAAAGTTAACAAGATACTATATAGGATCCAGACTCTGTGTATTTCCCCTCTTTATATGGATTATCCCTTTTATATTATTTTATTCTCTCTTTAAATAAGACTTTATCTTATTATTTATAAACTATTTTTTCTATGACTGTCTATACCCATTTTCTTTTCTTTTTTATACCTATACACACTTTTAAACACACTGTAACCTGTTTAGAGTTTTTTTTTCTGTCTGGATCTGTCTTTACTGAGTATCTGCAGCATTCTCTGATCACATGAAACAAATCTTTTTTTTTTTTAATTATTTTTATTTTATGTGAATTGGTGTTTTGCCATGAGTGTCAGGTTCCCTGGAACTGGAGTTACACACAGTTGTGAGCTGCCATGTGGGTGCTGGGAATTGAACCTGGGTCCATCTGAAAGAGCAGTCAGAGCTCTTAACCACTGAGCCATCTCTCCAGCTCATGAAACAAATCTTAAACTGCTATGTCAGCTGCCATGCAGCTCAGCTTAGCTCCTGGTGCTGGCTGCTGGCTGCTGGCTGCTGGCTGCTGGCTCCTGGCTGCTGGCTCCAGTCCACAGGCAGCAGTCAGTAGCCATGCCTATTTATGTCTCTAAGCACCAGCCCACCTGAGAGACTGAAGGACTAGGAAGCTACATCTGGCTCCTTGTCCAGAACTTTCCTTAGCTTTCTCAGGCCCTATGTTTGGTTATTCAAGCCCCCACATTGGACACCACACGTAGACAGATTTTTCATTGAGCCGCCAGCTCACAAAAAGTGACATAGAGACTTATTATTAATTATGAAAGCTTGGTCTTATCCTAGACTTGTTCCTAATTAGCTCTTATAACTTAAATTAACTCACATTTTTTAAATCTATGTTCTTCCATATGCTTGTTACCTCATCTCCATTTTGCCCATCCGGCTTCCTCTGCATCTGGCTGGCAATTCCCCTTTCTTCTTCCCAGAGCTCTCTGTCCAGAAGTCCTGCCTAGCTATTGGCCATTACAGTTGTGAAGGTACGGTGTGGGTCCTGGGAAACCAACAAGAACAGCAAAAGCTCGTTATAATAGAGACTCTGGAATGATTTCACTGAGCTTTTTTTTCTTTTCTTTGCAGGGGTGTGGATAGACTCGATGGCCTCACACTGGCAAGGCGAGTACTCTACTATTGAGCCACACCCCCAGGCTTATCAATGAGTTGGTCATACACGGTTATATTAGCCTGTTGATCTGTCTTGCACTTTGAATGGGTTCAAGGTTCACAAGAGCGCATTAGAACCTGGAGGAGAATGAGTAGGTTACGGGCCAGTGCCGTGTGACAGCTTTGTGGGTCTCAGGCCCTGCCTCACGTCTCGGCAAGGCTTTGTTATGAACTCTGTGGAGTCCTTTTAGCCTTATAGCTGGGCCGACCAGGAGAGGCCTGTGTTACCTCTCTGAGAAGTGGGTTTGGAATGAATTTGTCCTTTCCATGTTCCAAGATCCAGTGGCTGCCACTGATCAGTTTCTCATTTGCTCCTAAGTCACATTCGCTGTCCAGTCACAGTTCAAAGAAAGGGCCACCAGGCCCTGAGTCTCTCTCTCCTTTTCTCAGTCACAGCATCCCCAGCCCCTTTCCTTTTCTCTGCTGGCCTCTTCTGAACTCCAGCTCGGCACTGTAAGGACCTGACTTCTGCCTTGAGATTTCCAGTGCTCCTCTCTAGTGAGGAAACCCTGACTTCCAGAGCAGTGCAGGGCAAAGGGCTGGTACTGTGTAGATGGAGGAAGTGGACTTGATGACTCACGCTTAAGTGCTGGTTTGTTTATGGATATATTGAAACCTGTATATCGGTTCCAGTGAAATACTCTCCACATTATGGTTTGAATTACTCACCTTCAACGACCCATGTATTAAAGGTATGTCTCCTGGCCCACAATTAGGTAGTAGAACCCTTAAGGGGTGGAGCCTTATTGGAAGTCTTTCAGTCACGTGGAGGTGTGTCCTTGAAGGGGATTATTGGGACCCAGGTCACTCTTCTGTTTTTTGTTTCTCACTATTATGAGGTGAGTCTCTTCCTCCACTAAGTACTCCCTGTCATGATGCCATGGACCCGGAGACAAGCAGCTGCCATCCACCTTTGTGGACTGAAGTCTCCAAAACTGTGAGACAAAATTAGCCATTCTTGTTTCTAAGTTCTCATCCCAGGTATTTGTTATAGTAATGAAAAGTGGGTAATAAAATTCTGATATCCTAGAATCATTCCCAGAAACACAATACACATAGAGTTTTGCTCTTTAAAGAGAGAGTGAATTCAAGGACGCATGCTAGACCTTAGTCCAAAGAGTGTGTGCAGCAGTAACATTCCTTCTCCCTCTCAGGAATACACAACAGCAGCAAAATCCCCCTCCCCCCCAACAAACAAACAAACAACAAAATCAGCAAACAGACTCACAAAGAACAAAACTGGCAAGGCAGACTCTCTGCAGCAGATGATTCAAGTGTCAGCCGAGTCTGATGGACACGGAAGCCACCCACAGGGATGGTGGAGATCATCAACAGACTGAGAGGAAGTTTAGATCAAATCATCACCAAATTATCTGGAGGGGAATGAGCCCAAATGCCCAGCCAAACATAAAAAATATATGGATGGAAAAGAAATGGCTGAATACACTGGGTTACGTAAGAGTTTCAGAAAGAATTCATGGGGTCTCTGGAAGCACAATTTCATCACGAGCTGAAGGAAAATGAAAAGGAAGACAGCAGGCGTAATTGCCGTGAGCAACAGCTTCCTGCTGAGAGAGAAGGGCTTTACCATCAGCTCGGTGAGAATACATCCAGGCAAATACCGAAAACATGGAAATAAACACTTCTCATAAAATCAGAACGGGAGGACAAAAGGGCACCCAGAGACATGCCATGCGTAGCAGAAAAGAGAGGGAGCAAAGGCCAGGTGAGGTGGTAATAGAAAAAGGGAAGTGAGAAGATTACAGCTCTGTGGGCGTCATTAGGGTGAGGGAAAGCAGGCAAATGGAAGGTGCTTAAAATGTAAGGGAGCAAAACATCAGCAATGCCATGGGTCAGCTCCGGGAAGAGCAAATGGTGCCACAAAGAACATTTCTTTATAACAGAAAAAGGAACGGGGTGGAAGGCGGGAGGAAAGATGGGAGCTAGGAGTCAGGGAAACTGGGTCATAGCTGGCTGTCTTACCACTGGCTAAGTGTCCTTGGGCACCCAATCTGGGCTCCTGGGTTAGGCTCTTTGGTCTATGACATCAAAGACTTACTCCAGTACTGATCTGTAACATTTTGACAGCACGACCCCTTCAAGCCCCAAATCCTCTTCCCAAAAGAGTTTACACAAGCTTTTACTAGGTTAGTCTTGCTATTTCTTCAGGGTCGTGCGTATTTTGAAAGGAGACAAAGGACTTTTTGGTTGGGAATTATAACTTAAACTTGATCTCTTAGAGCCCTCCCAGCTCGGAAAACCCCCGCTATGATGACTCCAGGTGGTTAAACGTCTACATTTTTAAAATCACGTTGAATTGAACCACGCTCCAGTCTCAGGAGGGTCTGGTAGAGCTGTTGGAGGCTGTGTGGATGAGAGTCTGCTAGTTAGCAGTGGACGGATGTGAGAAAGGAAGTGGGGCTTGCTAAACTGTTCTGTAAGCTTTTGCTTTGTTGCTGTGTTTTTCGTTCATTCAGCAATTCAGAGGAATTTAACCTAACACGCTATTGGGGTTTAACCATCTTGGCTGGATGTGTTCTACCCCTTATCATCTTGTATTCTTGGCCTTGTCTTATCTTCTCGTCCTACTTTGTGATGGAGTGGTGGAGTGACTGGGAATCGAGCCTTGGAAGTGGATAACATGCACCTTAGGTGGCGCCTGGACAGAGAGAGTGAGAAATATGAGACGCGGGCTCCGCTCAAGGAATTTGTAGCAAGGCTGAGAAGAGAAGGCACAAACACACCCAATAGGATGCCATCATAAAGGGTTGGGCTACAAGACAGAGGATTACAGTCCCACGTGCCTTCAGAGAGCATGTTCTGCCTGCCATCAGGGGAGCCCCCCTGGCCACTGAAGCTTGATGTGTACAGAGAAATGAGAAGTAGACCTCAGAATACTACATGGAAAAGACGTGTGTTGATGCTGGGCAGGACCAGGCCAGGAAGGATGTGCAGGTGAGGTATGGCTTCCTACAAAAGGTCAGTGGAGAAATTAGTGAGAAGCTATTATTTACAAGATTTAAAAATACATTTATTCCTCCATTAATTTGTGTGTGTGTGTGTGTGTGTGTGTGTGTGTGTGTGTGTGTGTGTGTAGTGGTGTGAGTGTGGGTCCCTACCTATGTGTGGAGACTGGAGGACAAGTGGAGGAGTCAGTTCTCTTTCAACCTCTTAAACTGGGTCCTTTGTCAGGTTGGGTGACAGACATCACTAATTGCTGAGCCATCAAGCTGGTTCAAGAAGGGTATCGTCAGTAAAATTCATCTTGGTTCTCCTCCCCTCCTTTCCAGGGCCTTTACTGCTGCCTGGAAATTTCTAACACAAATTAACATCATCATAAAATAGATCCATCTTTAGACTGTAGACAAACATCTATCAACAGCCAGGCATGCTGCCCCATGCCTTTAATCTCAACATTCAGGAGGCAGAGGCTGGCCAATCTCTTGAGAGTTCAAGACCAGCCTGATCTACAGAGTGAGTTCTAAGCCAGGCAGGGCTGTTAGACAAGTGAACTCCCTGCCCCCCTTTTTAACACACACACATACACACACACACACACACACACACACACACACACACACACACACACACACACGGAACAACCCATTTATTCACCCAGTATGTATTTATTGAGTACCTACTATGTGCCAACCACTGTGCTACATTGTGAGAATACAATACATTGTAAACAAGATCAAAGTGGCCCCGGTGCCAATGGGCACTGTGTCTGAGAGATTCCAAACAGAGAGAAGGGTGGATGAGAGCACACTGTCAGGCAGATTAGAAGACTGCTCTCCATTTGCCCTGGCCTGTTGATTCCTGAAGGTTGGCTTGTGGGCACTGTACGAGGAACCAGGAGCAGAATCTCCGACTCCAGAAAAGGATTAATGTCCTGTGGGAACACCGAAATCTACACAGCGCATAGAGTTTCAGCATTCTGCTCCAGCCTAACGAAGCTGGCAGGGTGTCAGGAATATAACAGAAATCTCGAAGCTTGGGAGAGGTGCATTACAACCACCAGTGGTTTTTACCATGAATAAAAATAGCCATAGGAGCAAGCAGAGCTTTTGAAAAACTGCCCCAAAACTAGGCAGCACAAACAGAGATAAATAAAGTACACAGTAAAGAGACAAAATAATAAAATACTATAATTTGGCCTCCCAGCATGAAGAAGAAAGCTGAGACCAGAAGAGTGGATTAGAATTCATGAGCCATTTGTTCAGCTTTGAATTGATGGAGCCCTGGCTGCCTGGAGAGGCCAGAGCCAAACCTGGCTGAGGCCCCCGCAGAAATGGGCCCGTTCTCCCATTCTTCCTCTGACAAGGTTAGTGTTATTACTAATTTTTAAAGTAGTAACTTGGGGGCTGGCAGTGTGCCGCGTCTATGTTGGTTCAAAAAGTCCTGCAGGGGACCCAGGACAGTCTCAGAGCTGCACGGTGGCTCCTGAGGTGGCTCACAGGCCTTCCACCCACCGTTCATTCCCTTCGTGCTCTGGTACACCTTCCAGGTCTCCAGGGGTTTTGGTCCCAGCTCTTCCTGGGTTCTTGGGAGTAGCCCAGTTGACTCCCCTTTACCACGTCCTCTCTGCCTTCCTTCTGCCTGGTTACCATGCCTCCATCCACTTCTGCTCTTCCTGTACGTCACATCGATGCTCCGTTATTGTCCTTTCTTATCCTCTTGAATTTATACTGAATTTATTTCTTCTAGAAAGGAAATGTGACATGCATGTTCACTCTGGAAACCTCTAAATGCCAGCTCCGAGAAGGTCTCTGATTCTCATGGCAGTTCTATGCGGTAAAATCCTTTGCAGGGAAAAAAAATCGCCTAAGGTCTCACATGTGTGAGAATGAGGACCCACAGGCAGGAGTTTCTGGCTTCAAAGTCCAGACTTGGCATTTTATGTTAAATTGCCTTCTATTACAACCGAGTTCAGTTTGCTTTCAGCTTCGCTTAAGATCCTATGTTATTACATAGACAATAATATATTGCTCTTCTCAGGCAGCAGTGGTCATGGAATTTTGTTCATCGCTGAGAGAAAAATACAGTCAACCCTCCAAAATCATACACATAAAATTTCTATATTAATTGGTTCATTTGAACTGCATTATTAATGTGGAAGCTGTTGTGAAAACACATGTCATTAAGGGAATTTTCTGGGTACGGTTAACACAGAGCCTTTTCTCCAAGACAGCACTCATTGCAGGCGATGCTTTGTGCTTGCCTGAGCAAACATTCCATGTTTGTTGGTGTGCTGCTTTGGCTTGTTGGTGCATACACCATGATGTTTGAACGCTGGGTTTTCTTCTCTTTCTTTCTTTCTTTCTTTTTTTTTTTTGTTTTTGATTTTTGAGACAAAGGGTTTCTCCGTGTTGCCCTGGCTGTTCTAGTACTCACTCTGTAGCCCAGGCTGGCCTGGAACTCAGAGATCTGCCTCTGCCTCCCAAGTGCTGGGATTAAAGACGCGCGCCACCACCGTCCATTGTACAGTAGGTTTTTTAGATCAGTCTTCGTTTGACTTCTGAAAAGCCATAGGAAACTATCACCTAAACCTACACTTATAATTCTGTCAATATTTGATAAAGGGCCTGTGAGATGGCTCGGCAGGTAAAAGTGTTTGCTGCAAAAGCCTGACAACCTGAGTTCGATCCTTGGAATCCGTGTTAAGGTAGATGTAGATGGAAGTTTTCCTGTGTCCCGCAGCTGCTTGGTCCACTCAGAGGCTTATTATTAATTATAAACTGTTCGGTCTATGGCTCAGGCTCCTTGCTAGCTAGCTCTTTCACTTTAAATTAACCCATTTCTATTAATCTATGTTTTGCCACGTGGCCGTGGCATTCCCAGTCTTCTAACATGTTGTTCCTTGGGTGGTAGGCTGGCGTCTGCTCTGACTCTGCCCTCTTCTTCCTGTATCTCTCTTGGATTTCTTGCCTGACTCTTATCCTGCCTTACCATAGGCCAAAACAGCCTTTTTATTAACTAAGAGTAGCAACACGTTTTCACAGCATACAGAAAGACCATTCTACAGCAGGTAGACATTAAGAGTCAGCTCCATAAAGTTGCCCTCTTGATCTCTATAAGCCTGCCCTGACATGCATACCCCCAGCCCACCTCACACATACACAGCAATAAAATAAAAAGTAAATATTAAAAATGTTTTGATAAGAAGTTGGCCTGAAATAAGTCATTATTAACAAAGAAATGAGCAATTTCATTTATGTTTCCTTCACACTATAGACTTTTTACAAATGTGAAACTATTTAAAATCAGTAAGCCGGTTTTAGATGGCTGGTGTTGGTTAAACAAAACACGTTCTCCAGAAGTGCAGCATGTTCTGTATTTTATCTAATTTAGTCCTTTTCTTTATCCCCATTTCAGAAGTTAGAATACATAACTTTGGCATATAGTCATTCCCTGAAGAATGACATCCAGTTAGTAGCAGACTGCACACATTCCGGTGGTCCCACAAGTTTATAAGGACCCGAAAAAATCCTATTAGTTGGTGACAGTATCTCTCACGGGGTCATAGTCAAACACGGTTCTTGCGTTTGTGGTGACCCTGCTGTAAACAAGCCTTCTACAGTACCAGTCACGGGGGAGCAGAGCGCATTAGTTCTGTATAGTCCATAGGACTCAATAATAACTACCAGCAATGCTACAAGTTGTGTGTTCACTACACTGTGTTTTTACCCTCATTGAAAGTGTATGCCAAGTTGTAAAATGAAATTCTGTCGTAAAACCCGTCCCTGGCTGGATGAGCAACTCATCAGGGGAGTGTTTGTCTAGCAGGACGAGGCCCTGGGTTTGATTCCCAGCACTACAAAACCAAAAGGCACCCTCTTCTCAAACAACCAAAGTCAGCAGCAACAACAAAAATCCCGCGTGCCACTTCCCTGGCAGCGGCCTTGCTGCCTTGTGGATTTAAGGTCTCAAGATTAAGTCGTTTTCTCGTGGGCTTGGTCTGACAGTTGTTCACCCTGACCCCAGTAGCACTTCTTTTTTCTCCGTTCTCAATATGTAAATGGGCTTTATTAATTTATTTTTGGCGGTTTCATACTTGTGCATGATGTACGATGATCCACACTCACCCCGTCACCCTCTCACTTTACTTCTACTCCGCCTGGTAATCCCCTTCTCCCCACCCAGTCCCCTCTCGCTTTCATGTCCTTTCTGGGGGGTTCCAGGTCTTGGGTCGGTGGTCACAGCTGCTGTGTGTGTGTTTGCAGTGGCTGTGCCGTATCCAGCAGACCCCATTTTGAAGCCCTTCCCCATCCTCCGGCTCCTACAGTTTCCCGGTTCTCTCTTCCATATGTTCCCAGGGTC
The DNA here is from genome assembly GCA_902168325.1 of Peromyscus nudipes. NCBI lineage: Eukaryota > Metazoa > Chordata > Mammalia > Rodentia > Cricetidae > Peromyscus > Peromyscus nudipes. Next base: position 66,172 of record CABHPH010001124.1, on the reverse strand, counting down.
TTGGAAGGGGTCCTAGAGACATCCCGTTAGGGCTGAGCACTTAACAGTTACCTACTCTCTGCACATCGACCAGCCATGAGTCACTGCTTTAACTTGTCATCCGCTGACATAAGAGGTTTCTCAGACCAAGGCCAACAACTCTACTAGTCTAATGGATACAAACAAATATTTAGAGGGCGTCTGGCTATATTTCAGTTCAGCAAAACGTCAGTAGTAGATTTCCTATAGAGGCTGTGACTTCCCTCAACATAGGCTTTTGACCAGGTTTACGGTACCAGGTTTGCACGCCCTCTCATAGAGTGGGCCTCCATTCCAACCAGAAGGCAGTTGGTTTCGCCCGGAATAGTCATGCCACTATTGCCCCATGGGCACCGTCTTGGCTGGAAGGTTGGTGGTATAGCAGGTAAGATCTGCAGCTGGGTAAGATTACTGATGACTCCCCTCCCCCAACCCTCAAGTCTACAGAGCACCTTCTGGAACTGGTAAAGCTGACCATCAGGAAGGAAGTCTCCAGTTAGTTCCAGCTTGGTTTCTTTCTGTGTCATATCTTTAACAGTTGGGTTTTACCATTTAGTTCTAGAGGACAACCAAGAGCTGTAGCAATAGCCTATATTGTTTAGGGAGCTCCCTGGCCAACAGGCTACAGGGAGGCAGGCATCCCACATCAGGTACTGGAATTTGGGTTTAAAAAAAAAACAAACTGGGCTGGAGAGATGGCTCAGAGGTTAAGAGCACTGCTTGCTCTCCCAAAGGTCCTGAGTTCAATTCCCAGCAACCACATGGTGGCTCACAACCATCTGTAATGAGATCTGGCGCCCTCTTCTGGCCTGCAGGAATATGTACAGACAGAACACTGTATACATAATAAATAAATAAATCTTTAAAAAAAATAAAATAAAAAAATAAAAAAAAACCAAACTATGATATCTGGGAGCAGTGTTAACCATGCATACAAAGTTCAAGATCCTTTTTATTTTTAAATTTTATATATATAATTATACATAATATATTTATTATAAAAATATATAAAAATAATATATGAAACATATTACATTTATAAAAATATATTATAATAAAATATATAAATGTAAATATATAATATATATATAATAAAATATATATTTAGTTAGCTTATAAAGTAGTAGGCTTCTACATGACTTTAAAAGGCATTTTTAGTGTTGGTCACCCCACCACCACCACCACACACACACACACACACACACACACACATACACACATATTTTTCACAGCCTAGTTATGTGGTGGACTGGTATCCAGGATCACATAAACTACTATGATGTTTACACAACTATGAAATCACCTAATGTGTGCCTTTGATTAAGTGCCATGTGACTATAATTGCCATTCTTTGTACAACACTGTTTTTGACCCATCCCCTCGGTGGTAAACATAAAGCAAAAAAGTGGGACTTCAATGCATGGTCTACTGAGTTCATGGAGTTTTCTGATTGTTTCTTCCCTTTCGTCTGGCCTCTCCCTCGCCTGTTGGCGGCAATCTTCTCATGATGGATACTGCATCCCAGCTGCGCATGGGTGACCAGCTAGCAAAAGGTGAGTCTGTGCTTTAGCTCCACACTGACGAGACTGCCAAGGTCCTCA